>VWZZ01006780.1:118645-145643 GCA_013399095.1 Psophia crepitans
GGTGGTGCTCGCCCTGCTCCCTGGCGCCACCCCCACTCTGGGGCACACGCTGGCCTTGTGTTGCCCATATCTGCTCGTTGCTGCTGGCCAAGGGTGACCTGGAGTCCCTGCTCAGGACAGGAAGCCTGGGACCGGCATGGCCTGCACCTTCATTTCAGGACGTGCCTTCCCACTGTCCCCTAGGATGAACAGAGCAAAGATCACTGGCTTTGAGCTGGATGTTGGCACGAGAACAACCCATCACTTCATGTACCCAGAGAGCGCAGTCAACCTTGAGCCTGATGTCCACCTTGTCCTCGTCCCCTTCAAGCCACTGGACCTCCAGTGGGTGGCCAGTGCCTTCTCCACCGGAGAGCTCACACAGTGCGTTGAGTTTGGGGGACATCTCTTGTGCTGGAGGCCCTGGGGATGGCACGGGGTGGTTCTGGTGCCTCACTGGGGCCCTGGCACCATGGTCCTGGTGGGATAAAGGGCTCCTGGGCTGCAGGTCCTAGCATCTCTCTGCACCATAGTTTGGGGAAGTGGGCACTGACCTGTCCCTGCAGGTCTCAGGCGTCCTGCAGTCACACAATCTCTGTGGGTGGGATAAGTCGCTGTCCCTGTTGTGGAGCCACGGGCTTCACCCGTCCCTTCCAGAGCCAAGCCAGTGGCCACTGCTGGGCCAGCCTAAGGGTGTTGGGGGTGCCATGGGGCTGGGTGCTGGCAGACACAGCCACCCTCTGCAAGCCGGCTGCCTCCAAAGGAGAGGCCCTGGCAGCCCAAGCGCCCCCCCACTCACCGCTGTTCTCTGCCTTTTGCAGCACATACATGAGAGTGAAGCAGTTCATCAAAGCTGACAGAAACAAGGTAAGGGCTCAGCAGGCTCCAGCTCCTCTGGGCAGGCAGGGCGCCTCTGGGCAGAGACCGCACTAGCTTTTCAGTGGGGTATGGGCAGTGCCAGCAAGCAGAAGGGCCTACAGCTGTGCTGGTGGTGGGGCTGGCTGTCCTGTTGACACACCGTGAGCGGCTGATGGCTCCTCTGGCCATCACTCAGGTGCTGATCCTGAGCCCAGCTTTCCTCAAGTACATCCATGACAACTGGACGCGGCATCACGGGCGGTACCCCTCCACCGGCTTCACGGCCCTGCTCTTCGCTCTGCACGCCTGCCAGCAGGTGAGCGCAGCCAGCGGGACCGGGCGCTGCCGCCGTGCCGCCACTGCACCGCTCGTCTGCGCGCGCTCAGGCCGACCGAGCGCCCACGCAGCGATGGCTCCTGCTGGTGTGTGCGCAGGTCTCCGTGTTCGGCTTCGGAGCAGACGGTGAAGGGAACTGGCACCACTACTGGGAGAAAAACCGCTGGTCTGGAGCCTTTCACCGGACGAGGGTCCATGACTCTGACGTTGAATTCAGCCTCATCGAGAGACTGGCAGCGGAAGGCAGGATTTTACTCTACAAATGATGCATTTCTAAAAAACCTGAAGCCAGGCTGTTAGCTCAGGAACTGTCAGCCCCCTGCGCCGCCAGCAGCTGCCTCAGCTCTTTAGCTTGCTTCTCCCCTCTCCCAGCGCCGCCGCGTGCCCGGGCGTACAGACCCTGTGACCCCTGCGGTGCTGCCTGTGCTGGTCCCACCAGCTGGGCACTGTGGATGCCAGGAGGCACCTCCCATGGCACCAGGGATGTTGCATTTGGCTGCACACAGGGTGGACATGGCTCTGCCCAGGCTGGCTGGGAGGAAGGAAAGGTAGATGATGGGGCTGGAGGTGGGCGTGGAGCCCATGAACCGCTGTGTGTCCCCCTGCAGTGGCTGCAAGGCCGTTGGGTGACAGCGGGGGTGGTGACGGCAGCTGCTCAAACATGACATCTACGTGATGGAACTGACGTTTCNGCACCTTCCCTTCCTGCCTCCTTGTAACTAAGGAAATACTTGAAAAATTGTATCAATGAAGAGAAAGAAAAAAAATTGAAGCATGCTAAGTCAGAAGATGACACACTCAAGTAAAGCTGCAATGATTTAACATTGAATAAACTTTGAAAACACATGTGAATCTACTGTTAACACCTGCTTTACTTCTTGAGCCCTCACTGCTCTGAACAGGCAGCACAACCCCAGCCCACCCCCCAGAACAAGGCTGCAGCCCCTGCAGACTGAGCTCCCCAAGGAGGTCTCCTCCTCCCGTGCAGGGCTAGCAGGATGGCTTTTCCTACTCTGTCACACACATCCCTGAACCAGACTTAAGCTTTTCCATTTGGTCTTCCCACCTACTGAAGGCACCAGCCCTCGCCTACTCAGACGCTCCCATTTTATAGCAGACGTCTGTATCACCTAACCATAAGCTTCACCGTCTTTCTACCTCTCCAGGTAGAATCTCCACTTCTATGTGTCTTCTGTTTCTCTTATCCCTCATCCAGTTTCCTGCAGAGGACAAGTCTAGCACGTACCTGCCCCTTCAGCCTCCCTCTCTTTTCTCTCGGTGCTAAGCAGTGCTCTGTGCCATGCTCTCCAGTGCTTTCCTGAGGCACACAAGTAAGTGGCTTTCTTATCAAAGACAGGCAATTAATTGTTTAATTGGTAATTGTTTAACTATCAGTTACTACGTCCCCTTCCTCACAGTGTAGTGCTACTATACAATCCTGAACTGATGGATTTATGAAATATCCTTGTTTCAAATGTTTTGGTTTTTTTTTTTACAAACCCATTTTTTTTTCAGTATTCCAGCTTGGAAATTAATCAGTCTCCTTACCCACACCTCAAACTGCTTCTCTCCTTCACTGAAAAAACAGAGTTTTTTTGTGCTCCCTCGTTTGCAGATAAGGCCAACTAATTAAAACAAACAATCCACAAACTACTTTCAAATTAATTATAAAATAGCTTCCATTGCATTATGTGATCCTGTGCCTGCCATACTCACTGTTGCACCAAATTGCTTGGACCAAGTCTAGATTCAGTACCAAAGTGAATCCAGAACAGAAATTAAGAGTAATTAGTCTGTTTTGCGTCAAAGCGAGGTATGAATCCACAATATTTTATTTTACTCATTATTTTCAAATTTCTCCCAATACAATTTCACATACCAAGCACTTTACTCACTTGGGTAGATCATTAAAAAGGAAAAAAAACCCCAAACAAACCCCAACCCACGCTGGTATCTACACACTTTACCCCAGTGCAGGTGGTATACACAAGGCAGTTTTACACCCCAAAGAAGGACATATCCTGAACGCAGGGCTGCAACTCTAGCCACACTCTTTTGGAGACTAAAGGAGTTCTTAAATTGAAAACAAGTTCATCTTGGCTTATTCTCCAAAGAACAATCATCATGATATCTTCCTACTTTGCCACAATGCAGGTGTGGTTTTTTAAATTACAGTTTCCAATTCAGTACCAGGATTAGTTCAAGTAATTTAATTGTTTTTCCAAACGCTTACCAAAACACACACACAAGATGGACTTTTTATTTCAAACTAGAAACAGAGGGGAACCGAAAAACCACAATTCAATTTAAAAATCAATTAAAACTCCAAACACTTTTTTTTTTTGCTGAAACATCAACGTGCATCTTTCATAAAAGCAGCAATCTGGAGCAACCGCAATGCTCCACGGTGCACTGAGCACATCCCAAGTGCTCACCCACGCCGCCCAGGACAGCTGAAGGAAAGCACATGGGATTCAGCATGTTTTCACAGATGCCTGGCATACAGCGCCAGCACACTCACAAACGGCCTTAAGAAAAATTTAAAAAGCTAGATGGTGTTGCCAGAAAGCTTATTTGATGGCAACTTTGCTCCATTCCAGGTCTCATGACAATGTCGCGCATTATTCCTGGAGGCAAACATTATCTCCTCTTTTGGGGAGGGGGGTGGAACTGGATGAACACGGACTGAGACAAAAGGGTTTTTACAGTAGGGTCTGCACAGCCAGACTAGATGGCTAATCTTTAGAGCAGCAAGGTTCAAGCAGTTTCATCCACAAATTTATGTCATGTCAAACACAGAATGATGGGACAGTAACGTAAGAGCAGTCAGAGCCACCTGGGAATGCCAAACCTCTTCTCTTGTGCACTCAGATCACTTGTGTTTCGAAAAACCTGTTCAGTTCTCCTTAGAGGGTTTTTTTTTTGTGGGGTAAGGTCATTGCTTATTTATGTTGTTTTCCCAAGTTCAATTTTCTTCTGGATGGCACGTGCTGAGTGATAGATCAAGGAGTCAATGAGTCCTGCAACTAAAAGGAAAAAACAGATGGAATGAACCAGACATGCCTCAAAGAGAGAACCCCCAGGGAAAGAAAACAGAAACCCTTCTGTCAGTGGAAAGGAATTCCAGCTCCCCCAGACAGAAAACAGCTGCTGCTGCTCAGAAGAATAAAGGTGCTTGTCTCATTAGAACAGACAAGATCCAACTTGCAGGGCAGAGGTGATTACAGTTCTCCAGAAAAAGGTGTCTCTTACAGAAGTAAAAATGAGACAGACCAAGTCACATGCGCTTACTGAGGAGTGAGAAGTTTGGAGAGGAAGCTGATGCTGAGAGCTTTACGCCATGTCATCGCCCTGACCCAGCTTGCCAAGGGCATATTCCCCCATTTCTTGCTCATTTCACAGTAACCTTAAAAGTAAGCTACTCTACCCAGTGCTGCCCTTTACGGGAGACTGCAGTGTTTACCACCAAGGACACAAAGCAAAACTAACCGATGCCTTTAGCTCTTTCTGCTCCTTGGTACTTTACCCAAATCTCTCCAGCACTGAAGTGCTTGTTTCGGACCACAGAAAAGCTCAGAACCCAGACAACCCTGCATCCATCGAGGCAGCCTTCAGAGGACAAGAACCCTGAGCTCCTGCTAGGGAGGGAACACAGGGTGCCAGTGCGCGAAGGTATTTTCAGTACCTTTACGAAGCTTCATGTTCTTTTTTCTTCTATCCAACACCTCAATCTAAGGTTTAAGTAAGTGACTACTTGGCCCCACACAAAGACCAACATTTCAATACTATGTAAGGAGTAGCAGTTAAACAGGAACTGAGTCTTCTGTTTATTATTGTAGAGTAAGGAGTTACTGGCCTTACTACCTGGTCTTTCATTAACACTGCAGATGACCATCTTTTGTGGTGGTTTTGCCCTGAAATTATCTCCACCTGTGGAATCAGTTTGATGCTGGTAACACAAAAACTGTTTCACAGCTGATTTATCTGTCCTCTAGAATATGGAGAACATGGCATATGGCAGCAAACACGATGAACTGCCTGGCAAGCCCAATCAGTGCTAGCTGGCACTTGCATTTCTCATGGAAACCGTTTGAAAGCCTTTCCCTGAGCCAACCATAGAAATGAATACAATCAGATGTATTACACAGAGAAATCCTGTTCAACAGTATCGGGTTCACTGAGCATTGTTACAGCTCGGGTGACAGGAAAACCTCGCAGATGACGGTATTCCGTGATAGAGGGATGTGATACAGGTGTTACGTGATACACTAGCTGACTTCTCAGGTCCAGTAAGTTCTGCTGAACCAGGCTGGCCCTTCACAGACACGTGAACATCTCCAGCTGTGTTTCAGACCACCCTGGGTTAGTAGCTGGAGTGCAAGGCTGGACTGAGGCCAGGCTCTGTCATGTGCATGGAGATGAGCAGATACTGATTAGCTATGCCAGAAGGCAGCACTGAGAATGAAGTCCAGACACTCAAATGGCTCTGCAGGAACAGCCCCTCCTTACAGGACCCCATCCAGCTGTGAGGGCTAATTTTAGTCCCTGCAGAGCGCTCACTCGAGCTCCTCCTATGTCTGAGAACACAGTTTGAGACCTCTGAGATGGCTGTGCCCACAGTGACCTGGTTTCACACATTTTCCTGGCTTTGGTTCCACATGAAAGCAACTACCAGCTACAGACCCAAGCTGGCCAAGAAACAGTACCGATGCACTCACATGGTATGTGAAAGACCCTGTTATCTGAAAACAAAAAGTCCTGTAGAGCATCAAAATTAAATATTATGATAGGTCTACACCATAAAAAATGAAGTATTTAATGAAATACTGTAATAGGTCTACATCATCTACAGCATCTTAGAAGTCTGCAGTGCTAATTACAATCTGATGCCAGTCCCATGGCTCTGCAGAACATGCTGTATCCCCTCCTGAAGGCTGAAATCATCTCTCCACATCAAACAGGGATCTGTCATCAGCCATGCAAGACTTTAGAAAGAATAAGATGGCAAATGTTTACATTTCAGAAGGAAAAAAGATTGAGAAGTGCAATACCTGTAAATATGCCACCAACAATGGCACAAACTCCTGTAAGGAAGTGTGTAAAAGACCTAGAATGAGGAAAACAATTTGAACAATGGGCATGAGCTCAGATACCAGTATGTCAGAGAAGTAAAAATTAACTAATAAAAACTAACACATAATTATCATAATGTTTATCATAGAACAGAACTATGTACTACATAAATTTTAATAGCTGACAACTAACAGATTTAACAATTAAATAACCCCTATTGGGTACAGAATGGAGTTTCTCACTGACACTTTCACTAAGCAGCATTAGAGCAGCACGCTCTAACGAGCTCAGTGGCAAGCCCAAGAGGCAAGTACTGAATTTACAAACCTAAAGGATGAACTTTTAACCTCTACAATTTTATCCATTCCTACCCAGACAGAATGCACAGCAGGCTGCTGTAACACAAAAACTAAATCCCTAAGCACAAGTTAATACATTTGAAGGTACAGACATTGGCTGTCCCTCATGATCCTAAAAGATCCAACAGCTACAACCCCTTCCATTCCCCTGCAATTACACGTCCGTGATTAACAGAGGACCTGGAAAGAAGACAGAGGCTCCACACTGATGACATGCAGAAAAGCTGCAGCAAATGTAAATAGGCAGGTTGGATCAGTGTGGGTGCTGCTGTAGGTGCTGGTAAGATGGCTATGCTGTACAAATCTAGCCTTACCATTAAACAAGAACTTTGAGGAATCTGCGAACCATTATGACAGACTTCTCTGACCTGAGAACTATCATGTCCAACATCTCCTCACTGCACCAATTTCCTTCTACATCTTGATACTGGATTAAAATGCTTCAGGTAGTATCAGAAAAAATGCAATCCCTTTCACACTGAGAGGAAGGGCATCTGGGAGTGTCCCTTCCTCTCCGCTGACTGGGAAGGGCTGGGACGGCTTTTGGGTATTTGGGCTGCTATGTCTAACCAAGGACGGAGTTTTAAACTATGCAAACTAATAAAAAACAACAGAGGGTGAACAAAATAGGTTGAAATGTCTCTTACCTGTGTTTCTCTGTCAGCTTCACCATCATGGGTGAAAGTTCATATAGCACAAATACACCAGGGAGACCCTGGTCTCCAAGCAGCCCGTTGGCTATCTTCTCATGTCGTGTAACTGAGAACTGGTTCGTCCTTACCACCTAGCAAGAAACAAACACGGATAACATTGTTTTGTTAATGAGGAACAGGAAAAGCTACTGAAACACGAGTTCAATGTGGCCCTGCCCACTCACCTCGGGGTGGGGGGGGGAGGATGACAGTTGGTTACAAAGGGTCAATAAAGAGCACTGTCAGGATCACATCTATTTTTACTACAGGCTATCAGTTACAGTCCCAGCTAGCCCAAAGAATGACTGATGCAGCAGTCCCCAGGCTGGACTGTTCTGGCTCAGCTGGCAAGTAATGGCATAAGCTGTCACTCTCGACCTCAACCCCAAGTCCACATCATCCTCTGTCAAGATGTAGTCCACCTAAGCATGCCTCAGGAGACAGCACTGATGTGAGAATGCCATATATATTCAAGACTGAGGAAAAAAGAAAATAATACATAAAGGCAGGAGAGTGCCAGGGCTGCAGAAGGACACAGACTGCCCATCTTTATATAAATGAAGATGACCCTGAAGCATTCTTCTGCACCCTGCAATTCTTCTATACATTGTACCAGTCCTGGTCTTAGAGCAAATCAATTGGGTTTCTGTAAAATGAAATTACATTCTATCATCCCTAATAAGCTGACAAAAATTATGATCCAAGCTGATAAAGATACCATCCAGTTTCTTTACCAAATTCCACATTTCATGTACTGTGTAACACAGCCCCTGGTATACATCTGGCAGCACACTTGGATCCATAGTTACCACAAATATAAGCATCATGGTCTGCATGGATTCCTCTTGAGGTGACTAATAAAAATCAATTCTTTTGACAGAAGTCCTCTGATAACCGAACAGCAGCACTACAGTAGAATGGGTGATTTTGTCAAGAGAAACAGAAGCCAGCACATACAAGGAGGTGGCCGTAAGAATAGGGCTCTGATTAGCTATTTTTTGTACTTCAGAAATTTCAATCATCCACAGAAACTGCAGAGCCATCCTGAATCCAAGCAGAATGAGCTTCCAGCATGGTCTTTAGGTTCTCCCAGTATCACCTCATCGAAGTAACTTCCACCCAACTGCCAGGAAAAAAAGATGGTCCTTTCTAGGCAGGGGATTGAAGAAAGAGTGGTCCACGTAAGGTTTTATCGCATGAGAGCTGAGTCTTGCAAACAGTTTCAATCTTTCAGGCAGAAGAAATACAAATTACGTCTACCCTTCCAGGGGATTCTCTTAGGTTGCTCTTCCTGCACTGCTCTACGGTAGCTTTGCTTCAGTGTCAGCGTGGTATCTTCTGCAGCTGTGTGGCTCCTCAGACTTGTGGTTCCTCACAGCCTCTGACATAACCAATAATCTGCTCTTTCAGCATGCCTAAAGCAACATGAAGGTTGTGTGGATGCAAGGATACACTGTCCATGCCCGAGAGTGGCATGAATTTGGGCAAAGAGTCTGAGGTGGTAAGGGTTCCTGGTGTTGTGGGGTTTGCACAGCATTATAAAGCTGCATAGGACAAGGGAGTCAAATTCTGCCATAGTTTCATACACACGTAGATCAGTCCTTGCGCTGAACAAGCCCCTGAACCACACCTGGGTTTCACCTCAGAGGAAACTGGTTTGGTGTTGAAGTGACACCGGGCACGGACCACCCACACAGCGTAGAAGATACAGAACCAAAGCCTGGGAGACAGCCAGGGAGCTAGGCCATCTTGCCTGTGAATGTTCACAGAGGTACTAGGGCATGCGGCACCTCTCTCTTCCTCACAGGGTTAGACAAGCACACTGGATAGCACTGCACAACAGCAGAGCTGCTGCCTCTACTGGTGGCTTCTTTGCCAAAGAAACATAACCGCTTACATCATTCTGCTGCCCTAAGACTACAGGGGCCCAAATAATGATAACTGACAGGTCTGGTTTGTTTTGCTTTTTAAAGAGAGGTTCTCTGCAGCTCCTGAGATCTCCTGCAGAATGACAGTAACCAAAAGAAACACTTCCAAAGCAATTAAAGAAATCACAGTTCTTTCTGCTCCCTCATGCTGGCTTCAGAAAAGAGCTTAAATTTGTATCCATTCTCAAGATCTTCATCTCACCCTGGTATCTCCTCAGTAACTTGTCTGTCCTCCCTGTCCCTAAAGAAGGACATATTCTGAAAGCAGAGCTGAAAATCTAGCCACGCTCTTTTTGAGGCTACAGGAGTTTTTAAATTGGAGACAAGTTGATCTTGGGTTATTTTCCAAAGAATGTTTTCAGGATCTCCTTGCTGTTTTGCGTTCTCCTGAGCATGCACTAGGAGGGATTCATGCATGACAAAAATGGCATGGACACTTTGATTTAGGTGGGTGCGATGGGGGAGGCTGAACTCGGTTTCATCACTGCTGCAACATTACAGACAATACCACATCATAGAAAAGGTTATTCTTGCTGGGGTGGTTATATGAAGAAAGTCGAACAGATTGTGGTGCTTCCACCAGAGGTTAGATATGGTCAGCGACAGAATAGGAGGAGAAAGTCTGAAGGCTTTCACTTGCCAAAGCAACAGGGAAAAAAAGGTACTTACTTCACCATCTACTTTCATATACACCGTGGGGACCACTTTGACAAAATACTGAAACATCATCGAAGCTATAAGCAAAGACAGAGAGACACAATTAACAACTGGTGAAGCTGGAAAGCTTACCTGACAGGTTAGGTAGACACAAACCGGTTCTGTCCAACTTGTTGTCAGGGAACATCTTTCTGCACAACAGCTACTGGAGGTTTTCAAGGAAAGTTAATGTCTGACATGACTTTTCCTTTTGCCAAAGTGAATCTCGTTCCTGTTCCAACCAAACCCAAAACCATTGGCATTTTGGCCTTGACTAAATGGAAAACTTTCCACAAACCAGTTACCTTGTACAGCTTTACCAGTACGACTTCTTGAAAATTCGTATTCTATCACATGAAAACCTTTCTATTTAACAGCATAGCCCTAAGAAAACATACTCAACTCTAAATGCGTATCCTATATCAACTTTAATTAACGCTGCATTTGACTCCTGTAGAACCATGGTTTTTATTGTATCAGGACATGAAAAGGAAGATAAGGATCAGTGAAGAAAAAAACAGGAGGAGAACTCCTGCTGCTGCCTCAGACCAGCCTGTCCCTTCAGTTCTCTTAAGGATAATGGAAGGCAGGAGTTGCTTTGAAAACCTATTTTCTATGAAATTCCCTAGAGGTGAAGATTATTCATCCATTTCTACAGAAGAAGCAATTCTCATATGTCATATCTTTAGCTGATCTGCAATAAACATAAATTTGACCTGCAATCTACTTCTCCCACTTCTTTTCTGGAGCATATCTTCAGTCCTAATTCCTCAAGAATTTGCCAACTGGTTCTCCGAGGCCTGGGATGGAAAGCTTCAGCCTACAGAGAGAATTTTACCGGCCAGCCACAGGTCCCCTCTCAGAGAGTTTGTTAGTCCACAGAAAAACTACAACATCACAACTGTATCGAGCATTTTATGACACTTTACATTTTTGTGTATTTTATTTTAAGCACCATCCTTTGATTTGGGTACAAGAATTAAAATGGATGGTAGAAAATTCAAAAGAACAGATTCAGGGAGGATTAACAATCCTCCCACTATCTCAAAGCAAACAACTTCTTTCTCCAAGCTTTATTACATAACAGCACCCCAAGTACTGGCAAAGATGAACTTGGCAGGCTTCAGTGGACCTAAAAACAATAACCAATCTCCACAGTGACGTATGAAGTGGTGTGTGTTCAGGATCTTTCACGGAAAATACACACAGGTAGGTTTGTGTGAATAAACCAAGATTACAGTTTGAGCAGCAGCAGCACGAGGACAGAACTGCCTTGCCTTCTCAATCCGGCAAACTGGAGCTATTGAAAATATCAGCAATATTTCAGCTTCCTGGCACCTGCCCAGCTGTTACTGTTGGGTAGATCAAGGTCAGGGAGACACCAGGGCTCTCCAGCAACCATCAATTAAGCCCTTCTTCTCTATCTTGCATCTCCTGGTTATCTCCTGCTGCACACAGTAGCTAGACAGGGCTCTCCCTGCACTACAGCTGGTGTAGGCGTTCAGTGATGATGTGCTACACCTGCTAATGTGCATCCATGAGCACTGAAAAGAGATCTCTGAGAAAGGTCACAGAATCAGATTTGGCAGATTTGTTCCCCATGAATGGAGGCAGCTGTTCCAGAACGAGCACAAGGTGGAGTCCAGGTTTTACGCAACCCTGTCTGGGTTCTTCTCAAAGACTGGGAACTTCACTCCTGCTCTCTTCTAACACTTACTAATACAGGCACTTAAAATGGGAGTTCTCCCAGCTGGCTTTTACCTTGCTGTGCAGTGACGTCCGTCCCATCCAGAGGGTTCACAATGCCTGGATAATCCCTTCCAAATGAGAGATGTTTGATATAGTGCGTCATATTGATCTGAAATGGAAATGCTATTAACTCAAACAACTGCACAGCATCCACGGGGCAAGGGAAGGGGCCTAAAGTGAATTATTTTTCTGAGTATGACTCTGGAAGAGACACAGGTCCTCCCTTACTCTGTGCATCCCAACAGTAAACTCCAAAGCACTTGTTCTTCTTTTTTATTCACAGGAGATTCCAAGATGTGGATTTTCTCCTTTTCCTGCTGGAAATCCCCAGATCCCAGCACCCTTCCCTCCCACCTACAGAGCAGGCTCTCCCACCCACTCCTCTCCCTGCCGCACGAGCACCATTCTGTCAGCTGCCTCGGTGGCAGAGGTATGAGTGTCATCTGCTTTCCTCCCAGCACAAGGGAAACTCCAACAGATCTAGAAGCAGTTGTGAAAATGTCAACCTTAAAAAACCTGGGAAGCACAGATTAAAGAGCAAGGCAGTCTCAGGATGAGGGCAACAGGCATGCCAAGCCATATGCAGGTGTCCCAGAACATGCTTCAGAGCACTGTGTGAAAGCAGGTCCCAGGTTCTCCTCAAATGCATAAAGCCAAATCTGGCCAGGATCAGTACACTAGGATCATGATGTGGCAAAGGGAGGGAAATCCAGAAGGAAAACAGACCCAGAGAACCAGAACACTATCTTGGGAACACTTACATTATCAAGTCCGAAGCTCTGCAGATCGTGAACTGTAACAGAAAAAAGAGTTTAACAATATAGTGCAGACTGTGATAATGAGTATATCTATTTACCTTATTCTAGCTTATGAGGGAGCTCCTCTCATTTCCATCATGATCTAAAATGGCAAGAAAATCACCTGGGTTTCTCTCTTGCTTGCAGTAGGGCATGCGATAGATAGAACTGCTGCAGTTCCCCTCCCGACATCGAAAGCCACTGCTAGAGTGAAGGAAAGTCACTTTAATTTGAGGTTAATTCAGAGTAGGTATTTCAGTCCTCACCTGAATGTATTCTTAATCTGGGGCAAAAACAAGATCCTAGGGGCAAGCAAGGAAAACTTCACTGTTACCTCAGCCACCACCTAACTCCTTTAACAAAGCACAGAGGCACAACAGATCTAAACTAAAAACTGAGCAGAGCACGTGCCTTAATATCACATGTAAGTGCCCTAAAGAAACCATCATCACCTCAGCAACTCGCTCTGCTTGTCAGCCTTGTTACTGCTGCCCAGGGAAAGGAAAAGTCTTTGCAGGGGCAGCCTGTGCTGCAAACCACTGGTGGGCCAAGGTGACTGTCACCAGTGCTAGGATTTGGGGGATCTGACCTGACCCCTCTCTGCCCTTCCTGCATACAGCAAAATGACGATGCCAGCAGCACCACGCACCCCTAGAAGGGATCTGTCAAAGATACAGGCAATGGCTATCTTTTGGTTGGCTGCTTACATGACTTTATGCAGTGCCCGGAGCATCAGTCTCAGGATGAAAATACAACTTGTAACTCTATTTCAGTATTGCTCCTACCAGGTTTATTCCATGACACACAATTACCTTAAAGTAGCCAGAGGCTGTGGCACATTTGAATAGGTAAAACCAGACCTTACCTTTCACCTCAGCAAAGGAAAGCACACTCAAAAACGGTGGACTATTGTTTTAGGAGGTGATGGAGTCAGCTCACCAGGTGCTGCTGTTAACAAAGATTAGGGATCCTGCTCCCTTGAAGGGTTCCTGATATACAGCCTAGCACAAGACAGGCTGCAAAGCTAAAGAACTGACCCCACCTGAAGTACTGTGTCCAGCTCAGGGGTCCCCAGGACAAGGAGGACATGCAGCTGCTGGAGCAAGTCCAGAGGAGGCCACAGAGATGATCTGAGGGCTGGTGCACCTCTGCTAATTGCAGCCTTCCAGTACCTAAAGGGCCTACAGGAAAGGTGGAGAGGGGCTGCTACCAGGGAGTGTAGTGACAGGACAAGGGGGAACAGGTTTAAACTAAAAGAGGGGAGACTGATATGAAATCTGAGGCAGCAATCCTTCCCTGTGAGGGTGCTGAGGCCCTGGCACAGGGTGCCCCGAGAAGCTGTGGCTGCCCCTGGCTCCCTGGCAGTGCCCAAGGCCAGGTTGGATGGGGCTTTGGGCAGCCTGGGCTGGTGGGGGGGTTGGAACTAGATGGTCTGTGACCAGTCCATAGCTCTATGATGACTGAAACTAGTCTCTCCTTTAAAACATTTACTGAACATGAGCATGCTGTGAACTCACTTTTCTTCTGTTAACAGCTTTCAATTAAACACCATAAGCTTTACTTGTATTTATATAATCCCCTTACCCTTTATTGTATTTACATGAAGCCCTTACTAAACCAAAAGATGCATGCAGGCAGAACAGAGAATGCAGAGTTAGAAACAGAAATGCTAAACCTGAACTATGTTCTTCCTAAGGCTCTGATCTAGGAGAGGCCTTTGCATTTCACAGTTACAATGCTCAATGCTCAGAAACTAAGGCTGCAGTCACTGGAAGTAAGGCAATGGTTCTGCATTACAAAGAGCTCAGAGCTGCACTGGCTTCAGATATTCCTGCTGCGGTCTCTGACAAGCGTGCAGACCTGTCACTGCCACTAGCACAGCAGTTTGTGTGCCTGTGCTGGCAACTGGATCAACAAACTCATTTGGCCTTATAAAAGCAAATCCTACTAAAAATTTGGAAATAGTGGTGAAATGGTGGGCAAGACAAGGCAAGGAGGGAGAAGTGGCCTTGGGATTACGCTACATCGTTTTTCTTAACTCACCAGCAACACCCTGTTTCACACTGCAGCATTACCTGCACTTAAGTCAAGAGTTAAGTGCTCAGCTGTCAGCGAAGTGTCACGTCCCGCTTTGTGCGGACGCCAGCAGGCTAACTAACCTTCAGATAATAGCAAAGTCCCACAGAGATCCTGGCTGTGGATCTCTGTAGATGATCTCGGATCCTGGTGTGGATTTGCATTTAAACTGGACCTACTGCCAAAGGAATAAACCAGCCTTTGTCCCTCCCCACCCTTCTGGTGATGGCTCATTCCCGTCCCACCCTCCTTTCCATCACGAGCCACGCCAGAGAACTTAACGGGCTGAAATGTAAGTATGAGGCTACTCTTCAGCCAGAGCAGGTCCAAGGTGAGCTTAATCACACAGCTGCACGAACGCTTGTGCTGGTGCAGCGCAGGGACGCTCAGGGAGGGACAGGGATGTGCCTCCTGGTAGCTGTGCTCCTAGGACCCTACATTTATCAGCATTAAGGCTTGGGCAGTCACATTCATTAGCACGTGAAGGGGGAGCTGAGTACTAGTAAGGCTGGTAAATCTTACAGTAATAGCGCAGCACCAGAGAAATTCAAGGGCAGCACTTGAGAAAGACCAGTCATTAACTAACCTGTTACACAGATGCACCTCCTGCATCACCCCTTTTAACAGTTAGGCTATGCAAAACAAAATTTCCCCACAGTGCTCTACTATGCCTTCCACAGACAAAACGCTGATGAATTACTTTTTTATAAAAATGCCTCTCTAATAAATGATTTACATCTCTGTGAAAAAGCATGAGTCATATGTCCAGTTCCTAAAACAATCTTCCACCAGACCACAGGTTTATTTATCTTTGATCACTGAGGATTATGCTACGCACATATATTCTCTAGGTTGCAGATAAATGTTCAGCTAGCCATAGTTTGCTTACCCGAACACAACAGGCCATTTAGCCTGCTTAAAGAAACAGAACCAGGAAAGAGAACTTCAGAAGATCTTAAGAGACTGTCAGCTAGGACCAGAGACTGTTATTTCTGAACAAACATAAACACGTTTCCTTTCTTTCCGTAACTGTTGCTAAAGCGTCTAGCTAGGTAAAATAAGAGACCCCTGTAAAATGTCTATGGTTTGTCAAAAAGTCTGTCTGTTTTCATATAACCTAGTTTTCTTCGCTGCTTTCGTAACACAGTTTTAAGAACTGCTGTCTATCTGAAGAATTCTCCCCATCCTGCATTTCTGACCTGAACAATCACAAAGCCTCCTCACAGGCTGACATTCAGTCCTTTACCTGTAAAATAGGGTTAACAGCACTTAACGACCACTTGGGGCTCTCAATAAACACATTAAGACTGCAAGAAACCCCAGGCATAGTTGTCCAAACACGTTGCTCCAAGGTGAGCTAGGACTCCCGTTTTCAAATTGGGGATGGATTTTTCTGGAGGAAAATCTTACCAGGAGCACAGCAGCAGGAAGGTGATGTGGGGCATAAGGACACGTCATGAAGAGGGGACTGAGGCAGGGAGTAATGCAGAAAACGTTGCAGCTAGGGGAGGGAGGAAGCAAAGCCAAGAGCCTGAGCCCTCTACCAGATGTTACTGAGTCAGAACATCACATGTACATGACCTGTAATCACCATGATTAACATTTAAAAAATCCAGTGGTTTACAAACCCTTGGAAAACCTCCTACCGAGTATTCTGAGATTAGCAGGCTTGGTGCATGAATTCCCAGGGGAAATTCTCCAGCCTGTTGCACAAATGAGATTAAATGAGATAATTATCCCATCTGACTTCAAAAGCCAGAAGTCTCTCCAACGTGTCACCATGGCCCCCTCAATTACATTATCTGCACAGAGAAACTAATAATCCACCAACACATTCTCTCCAACATTGATATATTAAAACTGTTGAAGACAAAGATTCTCAACCTTTTTCATCTGGTGATCTCACTAACCACAGAAGAATGACCTGGGATGGCTCTCCTTTTGCCTTTCAGGAAATCTTCTCAAATCCCAGCCTGGATCAACAGCTCCTCCCAAAGGAGATTTATGGGCACAGCAAATAATAGAAATGACAGTTCAGTAGTAAACAAAGTTTTGGGGAAGCAAAGAAAAGGAAGAGGCCACAGCACTTACTCTCAACAGTGTGCACGCAAAAATGAGCAGATTAGGAGAGAAAAGAGAAATACTCCTATCCTTACAATGAAAGGACACAGAGATAGAGCAGCATTTAAAACTCATACCAAAAAGTGGAAAAGTAACAGCTTTGCCAGTGTGCTTTCTGGGCCACATAAAATGACTCCCTAGCTAGCCAAAGGACTGACCGATGGGCAAACAATCCTGTAGAGCGTAACAGAGAAACAAAAATGCAGGAGTTAACCACTGAAAGGAAAAATGCAGTGGGATGCTCACACATGTTAAGTGAGCTCTAAAGCAGCACGTCAGATAACAACGCTCGCTATATTTAGATTCTTTTTCAGTCACTGGGTAACAGAAAGGTCATTTTAGGAGCAACCAAAGCTATTCAGAACTAAACCTCAAGGTTTACACTCACAATATATTAACATTCAATGCTGGGTAACAAGTTCTTGTTCCTAATTGGTCCTGTGCTTCTTGCATCATGCATGATGCACAGAGAATGCAGCAAACCATGAGGTTTACTCAGCAAGTCCCGAGGACGCCATGGAGATGATCTGAGGGCTGGAGCCCCTCTGCTCTGGAGACAGGCTGAGGGAGCTGGGCTTGTCCAGCCTGGAGCAGAGAAGGCTGCGGGGAGCCCTTGGAGCCCCTGCCAGTGCCTGCAGGGGCTGCAGGAAAGCTGGAGAGGGGCTGGTTGCAGGGCAGGGAGGGCCAGGCCAACGGGAAGGGCCTGAAGCTGCAGGAGGGGAGCTGGAGCTGAGCTGGGAGGCAGCAATCCTTCCCTGGGAGGGTGCTGAGGCCCTGGCACAGGGTGCCCTGAGAAGCTGTGGCTGCCCCTGGATCCCTGGCAGTGCCCAAGGCCAGGTTGGATGGGGCTTTGGGCACCCTGGGCTGGTGGGGGGTGTCCCTGCCCATGGCAGGGGGGGGGAGGTCCCTTCCCACCCAAACCAGTCTGGGAATCTGTGAGGTTGTTTTTGTTCCTTCTGTTGCAAGATCCCGACCTGGAAGGATGGGCAGCAGGGGAAATGTATCTTTGGACAGCATATCTCAAAGGACGTTAAGTAGCCTCCTTTTTTGTTTATTTTGACAGACTGTTCAAGTATATTCAACATTTTGCGTGACTAACCAATAACTGTCATAGATGTACAGCTCCTCAGAGATGGGCCTCTGTATCCTTCACACAGCAATTTCGATCCACTTTGCCTAATGCTACATCCCTGCCAGCCCTTCTACAGCAGCATGGTTTTTGGTGTGGAGAATGTATGGAGAGCCTCCTCATGACTGCTTCACTAATGTTAGGCATACCCGACAACTGATACGGCTTGAGCTCAGGTAGATTAGAGTCCAGTGGAAGTGGTCTCCCAAAACAGACTTGATGTAACATGAAAACAGTTTGTCCATCTGCACAGAAATGGGAGAGACCTTGCATCTTTCAGCACCGAGACACCCACAATCTGAAAGGAGTTTACCAGCGTAAAAAGAGAAGTCTTAGCGATGCTGAGGATGAAATAAGAATCTTGGCCTCCAGCATTCATCTGGGGATGAAAACGGTTAATTACCTGGCAAACGTTACTTTGGGACAGAAGTTAGAATGGGCTCACACAAACACCCTCTGTGGAAGGAATACTGTACAGGTCATCAACCACAGGACTTGGATCTCCTCCACACTGAAATGGTGTGCTTGACTGATGGAGATTGAGTCTCACATTATTTTTTTTTCAAGGCTTTTGATGGGCAGGAGAAGAGCTCAGACGAGGAGTAGTAACAGCCCCACAACTAGTAGGGCTCCAGGAAAGGAAGAGAGAGAGGCAGCAGTCTGCAGAAAAAAGAATTAGTGTCACTTGCTCTTGGATGCCAAGTTACGAGTCTGAAGATGCGAACACCAAGCACCCGACGAAAGTTGAGGCGCTCAGGTCAGAATTCCATTTACAGTCAGATTTACAAAGCACTTCTGATTAGGACCCTTCGCACTCTGACAAAGGAGCCTGTGCAGATTCCTTAGCTGGAGATCTATTAAAGAACAGCAACCCTCTGGAGAAGGGGACGGCCTTGGGTCTAGCCATCAGCTGTACAAACGGGGTACAGCTCCTCTGACATGAGGCAAGGAGAGCGCTGCAACGGAGCGAACTCTCCATCATACTGACATTGTTCTTCATTCCCTTATTCTGTACTTATTCCAGTCGGTAGGGAACAGAAGGCAGGAGCAAAAATACTGTCATCACAGTTTTGTATCAAACAGAACTGTTAATGTGGGTTTTGACGATGACCCTTTGAAACAGTCAGACTTGTCTTTGACATTCAACTTCATCCTGTGTGACACTCTGAAGTGTATTAATAGGACAATAGGAGTATTAATGCCGATTTTCTTAAATGGATCAAAAATCACACGCTCATAAGGTCTTGCATGAAATTATGATCCAAACAAGATATTTCCAAGGGAGCTCTGGAAATATCTCACAGAGTTCAGTTTAATACTAGCCCAGTTCCTTAAGGGGAAAAACCCCCTTCCTTCTCTCTGTAAACTTAAAAAAAAAAAAAAATAAGAAGAAAGGTCATACTGAGGCAGAAAACATACTGAGCTTCACGTACAAGAAAAAGACCAGACTCTAAGCTGTCCACTTCCCTTGGGGGTCCAGGAAAACTCCTTGGTTGTTGCTTGGTGCCATGAAAACATTGAGCAGGAAAAGGTTACAAAAAAAGGAAATAATTTATTACGAGTAACTAGGAAACCAAGAGAGAGCTCCCCACCTGCAGTACTGTGTCCAGCTCTGGGGTCCCCAGGACAAGACAGACATCGACCTGTTGGAGCAGGTCCAGAGGAAGCCACGGAGATGACCTAAGGGCTGGAGCAGCTTGCCTGTGAGCAAAGACTGAAAGCATTGGGCTTGTTTAGCCTGGAAAGAGAAGGCTCCAGGTAGACCTTATTGTGGCCTTTCAGTACTTAAAGGGCGCTTTAAGGTGTGGACAGACTGTTTAACAGGGCCTGTTGCGACAGGACAAGGGGGAATGGTTTTCAACTAAAAGAGTGTAGATTAAGACTAGATATAAGGAAGAAATTTTTTACTGTGAGGATGGCGAGGCCCTGGAACAGATTAGATTGCCCAGAAGAGTTGCAGATGCCCCATCCTTGGCATCTCAACTCAAGGTCAGGCCAGACAGGCTCTGAGCAACCTGATCTAGCTGCAGATGTCCCTGCTCATTGCAGGGGGGCTGGATTAGATGGCCTTTAAAGGTCCCTTCCAACCGTGCTATGATTCTATAAACTACCACTATTATTCCTGCCACTGTGTATTTTTATGTACATATACTTGAGGAAGTCCTTTACAACTGAAATTTTACTCTAGAAGTTCTGAATTGCTTGAAAATTCTCCTGAGGTATTCTCAAAAATATCCCTTCCAGGGATACTGATCTTCAGGTCCTGGACTGAACACCTCACCTGAGGCTGTTGTACAGCGGAGCAGCAAAGTTTTGTGGAACCAGTGAGACTGACAGCCTGCCCACAAACACTCTCCTCCCAGTTCTTCCACACCCATGTGGCAGCACCTCCAGAGAACACTTCTATTTGTTCACGATGGTTCTAAACCTCTGTAACAAAACTTCAACACCCTCCCTGCTGCAGCAGTGCTGTTGTTTATTACAGATAGCAGTGCCAAGTTATTCAAAGAAAATGGTCAGATACTCTTGGAAGCTAAAGGTCATAATCAGCAGGAAAAGAAAATACTTTACCGTGGACATGAGACTGTTGGAAACTTTTTCCTGGTGCAAAGTGGAAATTTCCAGCTACCTGTAGGAGACAGGAATCTTTCATTAAAAGGTCTGAATCTGTGTACATCAGTCAGTCATAGCGGTGCTTGGATTTTTACACTTGTGTTTAAACAATATATACACTGAGCAACTGATTTTCATAGGTGACAATATCAGCCCATATTGTCCTATGAGAGATATGAATTTCCCCTCCTCCTCACAGGCAGCCATGTGGAACGCCATAATTACATACTGATGGTGGTATTAACTGCTCTATGCAGATTATTTTAGTGGCCATAAAAATGGTAAGAAGAAAGAATTAAGTCTGTTGGGAGGGAACTCACTGCTGTTGCAGGAAATACAAAAATGCATCACAGAAAAGGAGTAGAGAAAGTAACTGAGGGGAAGAGTGAGCAGGGTCAAAAAAAAAAACAACACAAAAACTTAATACAATAAACAGCGATCTTACATGTGCATCCATGAAAATAAGCTGCATGCAAAAACCGGAAAAATAAAGCACTAAACTTGCAAAAAATCCAAAACACTCCAGAAGACAAAGGCTGTTAAAATCTCATCCTGGAATCTGAAAGGGATACAGATAACACGTGCCAATCCCCACTGGCACTTGCTAGCAATTATACACACTGTCCCCTGGAAGATCTGAGTGTGATAGAGGGTCCCCTAATGGTTTGGTACCCACGATGATGCTCAAATCACAATGTCCGATTTGTGAGTAAAAGGTTTACTTTCCAGAAATAGAGAATGCAGTCTCTGGGAAGAGTACACCAAGATGCAAGAACCCCCCCAGAGTTTCAAAAAAAAAAACACAAACCAAAACCCCAAACAAAAAAAAACCAAAACCAAAACAAACAAAAAACCAAGAAAAAAAGAGCCCAGACCTGACTTCTAGAATGTACTTGGGTATGTAACCTGCACGTCCAAGTGTTCTGGGTTTGGTAACAGACCAAATGACGGGGTAGCTATGTAGTTATCTGGTATATCCTGTACTACATTTTCCTACACCAGTTGCAATAACCACCTCTCTGAGCATTTTCAGCTTTCACAACTAACTCCAACAGTCTTGCTTCCTTTCTAAAGATAACAGCTCACTTTCTCCAACACCTCTGCTGGCAAGTGTTGGCTACTGGTATCCCCAGCACCCACTGGTGGTCTCTGTTTTAAGACTAGAGGGGCAGGTGGGACAATCTAACCTCAAAGCAGTTGCCTCTGCTCCTCCAGAAACCTTGGCAAAAAAACTTGCTAGCTAGATGGAAGGAAAAGCTAAGCTTCTCCAGGCGGCAGGCTTCCTACCAGCCTGCAGAATGAAGCAGAGCATTAGCCCCTTCCCACCACTTTTCCTGACTCTCCTACCTAACCCCTTTATGGGCACAAGTACCTTGCTGAGCCCAGGGGTTGTTATATTACTGTCCTGTGAATATCTAAGGCTGGAAAAGGAGAGGAATGCCCCTACTCTGCCTTTTCACAATCCGCACCACCATGCAGCAGGTTCACAGCAACATCCATCTCTCACCTTGTTGACCTCTAGGAAACCATACACTTGGCAGCCCTCGTTCTTCTGCTCTTGCATTTTCTGGCTAAACCCTTCCCGCTTGCACTGCTCTATGCTATCCGGGTTCTTGAAGGCCCAGCCTCGCCGCCTGTATGCTTCTCTGACATCGTCACAAGTATTACAACACCTGCAAAAGCACAAGCACCGTCATCTTACCACCTTTATCACTACAGAGAGATGGTCCAGCTCAGGACTCGAATCCTTGGTGGATTTTTCTCCAACAAAGCAATAAAGCAGACATCAGGGACTGGACCTTGGAAGATGGCTTAACACTCCTGAAGGAGCTCCAGCTTTTGGATGTACTTTTTGAGATCTCAGCATGAAGATACAAGCTGGTTTAATGCAGTGCTGGAGTCTGAAGCACTGTCCTGTCCTTTTAGACAAAGAAATCTGTAGTGAAGAGACTTGCTACAAAAATGACACCAGTGTCCCACACTTCGGAGCAGTTTGGAACTTCCCCCCATGAACAAAACATCTGCCTGTTTCTATTCCTCCTTTCCTCTGCTTTTAGGGCAAGACTGTCAGTGTTGGAGGGAGGGTTAATGGAAAACTTGCTTCATTGCTTTTCTACCTCTGGATAACACCTTGGTCACAGGAAAGAAGAGTCTTCTGTCTTGGTTCCATGTTTTGCTGGACCAAAGAAAAAGCTGAAGACTGTAGTCATGAATCCCTCAAGATAGAAACACCTCCAGGGAAGGATGCAACTCGGCAGATGGGACAAACCAAGTCACTACAGAGATAGTAACAGCAAAGGATAGTCCAGAACCTGCGACTATCATGGATCCATTCCTACAGGAATTTGCAGGTAGGAGGAATGAGAAACACCAAATGACAACTGCTGTTTGTGTGAGCAATAAATGTCTGGCCTTGGCTCCCATAAGGATGCAAAGCCTGCAGCAAAACTGCAAAGGATGCAAAGCCATAACCAGGTTTTATTCCAAAACAGCTCATATAATAGTGAAATAGTTTACACAGCTCCTCTCTGGAGACCAAATAACCCCAGAAAAGATGCTGTTTGCTGAGATATAATCTTTGTGTTACTGCAAAGGTAGAGCAGTTTGCACTGCCCTTAAACAGGTGCGCAGACAACCTACACAACCAAACTCTGCACACTCTTAACAACCTGGAGTGCCGCCTCCAAAGGCATACCAAAACCACAACAGAATGCATGCCCATGAGGATTTCATTGTACAGATCTTCATAGACATTTGGAAAAAAACCATGCATGCAACAGAAGAGCATGAATTCAAGTGCTAAGAAGATACAAAAAGGTGTAAAGGTTACCGAATGTCCTCTGACTCTGCCCCGTAACAGCTCTCGCAGCGATCGGCATCCAAAGAATCTGGATCAAACACTTTTTCTTCTTCTTTCCCCAGCTCTAAGACAAAAGAGGAGGCAAAGTGATGAGCATGTCTAGAAATGCTATCTTGTACTCTTGTTTGACACACAATAACTGCAATGATTTTGTGTCAGAAGCTGCGCGTCCTGCAGTCAGGACACAGCGGAGGAGATAAAATGTTTGTTGAGATGGGGGGGTGTTACAGTATTAAAGATGTCTGTACTTTATATTAGCCACAGAAAAAAAAAGATATTTTAGTTAGATAGTACAAAATATGCATGAAAATCAATCCTTATTTCTTTCATCAAATACTTTATGGTAGTTATGATCAAGCAAATAACTTTCAGAAAAACATTATTAAACAACTGTGCAAGACTTGCATTCTAAAGCTCACAATATTCAAAGTCGTTGAAAGTGCACTTAAGAATTCATCATTTAAAAACAGGTACAGCTTTTAATCTTGTCATCACAGTAAAAGACAGTGTTGGGAAGAGCACAGCTGAATAATTGCTACGCCTTTGGTCAAAGCCATGATTCCCACCATTTGAACAAGAACGCCTGTACAATACAGGGAGTCTTTCAAGATACAGCAACCAGGAACAGTTTTTTAAATGTCATCAGTAGCTGCCTGTTGAGCTGTCTCAGAGACAGCACCCACAGGGAATGCACACACCTGAGAGGCTATAAAGAACCTGCAGTACATAAAACTCTACACACGGGCTTTCTTCCTGTTGACATGGTCCTCAGCTCACACGCAGATACGCTGTGTGAAAAGTGTCCATGTTAAAAGGAAGGAAACAGTAAGAACCACCAATGAAGAATTCAAACACTTATTGTTGTTCAATGGAAACAAATAAGATGACATACAAGCACAGAATGCAACCTACCAAGAAACCATGAAGCTATTAACTATTTTAATGAAACTACGACTAGGAAAAGCCTCCAGGCTCCACAAAATTTGGGTATGCTTTCCTACATTTAAGGTCAATACTGCTGCCATTTAAAGAACTGACTGAGCATCAGTGTTACTAACAGGAACTGATAACCACAGAGTTTAATGAAGACAGGTAGATACTTCTGATCTAACTTGCAACACGAGTGACGGAAATCGAACTAGCAGCGTGCTTCTTCCAGACAGCAGAAGAAATTGCTTGTTGCATGCAACACATCCCATCTATTTTAAAACGCCTCTTCTAGGTGAGAAGGTTTGTGCCCTACAAGTTTCTCTTCCTCTCTATTGATTAGATAAGGAGTCGGAGCAACTGGTTCAGACAGAGAAATCCTGATGGAGACTGGCAATACAAGCAAGGCATGAGGCCTACACACGTTAACTGAGAATTAGATAAAGATGATTTTGTCCCCAGACGTTAAATTTGAAATGTCACAACCTCTGAACACAGGGAGGCTGCTAAGTTACACAATAGTAAGAACACTCCCACCACATTCCCACGACAATGGGAGAAACTCTCGTACCTGCCAACTGTTCAGCTCTTGGCTTATGTTAGCCTTTCAAATTCCAGAACAGAGAAGTTAAATCCGAGTGATACAAACCAACAAATTTAATTCATGCTGCTATGTAGAACTACACTACCTCCCAGAAAAGGCAGTAAGGAGCTCATGTTTTGGAAAGGAACAGTCAGGATAGTGTCACTGTTAGATGCAATGCTTTGCCAGGACTGTTTCTGGTTTGTATCAAAGTACAACGAGACATAACATGCAAAAACGTAGAGGAGAGGTTTATGCAGGCACGGCATAATAGCAGCTTACCGTGTCTCTCGGCCTCTGGAGTCACACGATTGCCAGCTTTATCCAAACGTTGTTTAAACAGATTGTGCTCCACATCCAGCTGCTGCTCTCCTGCTACGTCCATGGCATCGATACTCAAATCTGAAATCAGTGAGCAAGGAAAGTGGTCAATAAACACACACGTGTTGTGGCCTGTGGCAGGCTGAGGAAGCATTCAACCACTGAAGATGGAGAATCTCTCAGTGAGGAAAATAAGAATGTGCCAGACTGGAAGAGTGTGTACGGCTGGGGCCAAGTGACTTATGCGGAATAAAACACACATTGCAGCAACCCTAAATGACCTGTCAAACATGGGCTTTGGTTTGGTGGACAAGGAGGACTGCTTCCAACTGCCACAGAAAGCATTCCCCTAAGAGGTAATGTGCTTAGGGCAAAAAAAACCCCAAACTAAATCCCTCACAGCCCACAACCGTTTTCAGGAGTTAATTGGTTGAAAGCTGCCTCCTACCTCTATCCCCTCACCCTTCCCCCTTCAACATCAACACATTTCCTTGTGATCCCTTTCAGCAAAGAAGACCGGGAAGGTCTGTGGTCCCGCTCTGATATCGAAGCTCCGTGACGCACCCCCTGGTTCCCCGGTCTCTTAGAAGACTGACAAAACAACCACGGCTTCCCGTCTCTCTGGCCTTCCCATGCTCTTTTAAATGTGAGCAAGGCAAAGACCAATAATATGTCGGGTGGTCAGAAGGAAGACAGACTCACTATGTTTAGAGCCCAATGCATTACTCAAAGGAATTACGCCGACAGAACAAGAGGCAGGGAAGACTAGTCCCAGTCAGATAATGGGCACAGCAATGATACCCAGGAAGACTTGCAACATTTTCTGTCACTTCACCCTGCAGCTTTGTTCGTAATTTAGTTAAAAAGCACTCAGATTATTAACGCTCCTTCTGATTTAAAAGATTTTGGAAACAGGCATTACAGTCAGAATTTCAGTACAAAAATCACAGAAAAGCTGTGTTTTGTCAAGTAACTTCCAAAGGAGGCTCTAAAGTCTTTTAGCAATACCACCAGAGTCAGCTCTTGAGTCCCAAGTGAACTCTGGGCCAGCTTTTTCAGTATTACTGTGCTCCCTGACAAAGCACAACACCAATGTAAGAAATGGAAGGGGGTTTATACCTTCACCTTATTTATACACTAGAAAAATAATACTGCCCGATTGGAAGCGCTGCTCGAAGCGCTCAGTGGGCCTGGCTGGAATCGCTGCATAGCCACAAGGGATCACCAGTTCCTCCCTGTCCGTGGCCCAAGCAGCGCTCAGAAGCAGCAGGCCTCGCGGGCCCTGGGCAAGTAGCGGAACTATCCCCAGCATTCAGAAATCTGACTCACAAGCACAAGGCATATGTGGGAAAATAACATCCAGGTTGATCTTCAGTTTATCTCCCCTCGATTTGTCAACGTACAATTCCGGATGAACCTAGGAAGAAAGGAAAAAGAGAGTCCTCTTTCACTTGGAGGCAAATTAAAAGGCCTAAAAGGCCTCTTTCCCTGGACTGCCCTGGCTGAGGAGCTGATTTTCAAGACCTGGGGTTTGCCAGACACCTGAGCTACCGCTGCCCCCACCGCCCACAGCAGCTAAGCGCTGGCTATTTCCAAACGGTAACCCTTTGGGAATCTCAGTTTGCTCCCTTTGCTTGGCACTGCCTGCTTGGCGACGGCCAAGACAGCTAGAAGAGATTTTGAGATGCTCTCCAGCCACAGGGTACCGGAGGCCCCCAGCCAGCCCCAGCGCCAAGCGGCTCCCGGGGAACGGCAGCCCGCTCCCATCGCCACGGGGAGCCGGCCGGGGGGAGCGAACCCCAAAAGGATCCGCGGCGGGTGAAGGTGCTGCGCGGGCAGCCGGGAGGAGGCGGCGGAGAAGCAGGCGGAGGTACGGAGGCACAGCAGGCCGCCCCGGGCCG
>VWZZ01006781.1:4036-49326 GCA_013399095.1 Psophia crepitans
GGGGGGGGGAGGGTGTGGTTGACGGGGTCTTTTGGTTTGTTTTGTTGGTTTTTAAGACATAAGCAGTTTGTTTAATAAGAAGACAATCTTAAATATCTTAAAAATATAGAATTCTAGGAACATATTAAAGATTTCCTGTGGATCCTGTTTTTAAGGAAGGGAAGTGTACAGCAGGCAGAACACAGGGTACAGGATTTGAGGAAATAGTTTTTCATGTAAGAAAAAAAAAAATACTTTTCAACAAGAGCGAATTCTCATACTTTAGTACTTGGCTGAGTCTTGCTATGGGAAGACAAAATCTCTTTGCAAGTTTGTAATTTACGGTAGGTGGTTCTTCGTGCTTTTCTGTGAACATCTGGTATTTCCCTGGGTAAGGGATGTAATTCTGGGCTGACAGAGTGCAGCTGTTCCTGTCTTGATACATTTCAGTCCACTTGAAGTGGACTCGATAACTATAGCTGCTCTTAATAAGGATAGATTCAAAGAAGCTGAGAACAGCAAGAACTTTTACTTCAGGGAAAAAAAGACTTCTGTGGCAGTTCACTGCAAAAGAACAAATATTTGCGAAGGCTTTACATTTATATGGAAAAATCTTGCAGGTCAATTGGATGGGGTTTGATTCGTAGCAGGTCAGATAATCTGGAGTACCAGATTATACACCAAAACGGTGGATTAACTTGCACTTTTTACTTGCTTGTTTGAGAGGCTCTCATGGAGTGTGAAGAAGAAAATGGTTATTAGGACAGAGATGATGTTTACAGTGGTGGGTCAAGTCTGGAAGTGTCGTTGGGAACTGCAGTTGCTATCCGAGTCCAAGAATTTTTAGGAAGTAGAACGTTCTGTTGCAACACTTCTTCAGTTTTAAAAGTAAGTCAAGTGTGAAAACGGGAAGCGTTCCTATAATTTAACTAGTTGGGGGTTCTTTTGGACTTCACTGATACTGCAGTGGTCTCCAAATGCAGATTGTTTCTCTGGACATTAAGGAAGATCAATATCCAGGAAATAAACCTGATTCCTAGTAAGGCAAGACAGGGATGCTCCCTTTGGTCACAGATTAAAAGGGTGGTAGGCTCATGTTTTTCTTACAAAGGCACTGAAGATAAAAAGAGTCTGTCATTGACATATTTTAAAATATATTTAACAAGTGCTTAAACTATTTATAGTTTTAAATATGGATTAACTAGAGAACAGAAAGTCAGTTAGTTCAGTGCTACTTCCTCTTTCCTTGTAGCAGCATGCTTGCTGCTGGAAATACACAAGTCTCTTAAGTTGAAACCATCTCACCTCACTGTGAAGGCCGTTATCCTGAGGGGACACTTACTCCTTGTCCTTCTGGGGGTATGCTTCTGTCCTATGTTAACTGGTAACAGACAAGAGTCAACGTTGCCCTCTAGACTTAAAACTGAGAAACATCGCAAGAATTTTGTTTCTCAATCTTAAATGCTTGAAATATTCAGTAATTGAAAAGTACTACTTCATTTCTGAGGAAACTAGGTCAAATGAAGAATGCTGTGTATTTTCTGTGGCTTACCTCCTCAACCGCTAACACATTACTTTCATGCAAACACACTACGCAATTTTTTGGCTCCATGGGACTGATTTCTCATTGCAGATGTTTTTCTTGGTGTTGAACCCTCACACCTATAGAGACTTAAGGCCACGCTACCTGCTGGAAGTTTGTCTTAAATGATTCTGTGGGCAGAAATGAAGCACTTGCTTAAATCTTCAGCTCTGGGACATGGAAGCATTGAAACTTGCCACCTTTATTGGTAGTAAGACTTTGTGTGTGCTTCAAATCCCTAAAAGTTCCATAATCTTTGATATTTTATAATGAACTTTTGGGTTGATAGATCTATCCTAGTATTTCAGTTCTGTGATCCATTACGATTTCCTCAGTGGTTTGGGGTTGATTTTTTTTGTTTGGTTTTTTTTTTGTGTTTTGGGTTTTTTTCAACATACAAATGCACTTTGTTACTCCTTGGCGCTCTCTCTTTTTTTTTTTTGTTATTTCATACATTGTTTTTATTCTTAAAATTCCACTCCTGCAAGTCCTTAAATTCCTGCTTTCCATTTTCCACTGTGAGTTTTCCTTAGGGGACAGAGGAACTGTTTATTCTATGTAAAACCAAAGCACATGCTTGGCCCGAGTTTGTGACCGTTTGGCAGCAGTCTATCAGCATCGAGTGTATTTCTTTGCACTTTCGTAATTTCTGAAAGAGAACCGTTTCCACAGCTTCACAACATTCGATCTGTATTAAAATATTCAATCATTTTCTTTAAAGCTGCTACCTTTAAAGCTTCTTTAAAGCCACCTTCTACCTTTTTCTTCTTCATGAAGGCAAGGATGGTATTCCCTGAAGACGGCATGAAGAAATAACTGCAGTTTGGATTTTTAGGATTCCGGGATTTAATGTTCATCTTCGGCTATTAACTTTTATGAAACAACTAAACCCCATCAGTAATAGGAAAACTGAGGTCCTTCATTAACACTGTGGCATGTAATTTTGCTTGAGCAGGTGTCATGCGTTATCTGAAAGAGACTGATACTCTGCTGTCTCAATGTTTTGACTAAGATGGATTCAGCTGCTGTGTTCCAGTTTGTGGCAGATTTTTTTGGAATGATCAGTGTAGGCCTGGCCTGCATACCTTGTTAATGAGCTGCGTACAGAAGATTTGACTTATTCCTGCAGTACAGCGCTGTGCCTGCCACTGTCAGATTGCTGTTAGCGCAGTTATTCTGCGCCTCCTTATCAGTCATCCTGATTCGCAGTGGGGTGATCAAATATGAAATGAATTCTGCACACCTAGGATAGAAAGAATTTCATGTTTCTGTAGGTTTTGCATGTGAACACGTACTTCATGCAGCATGTTGTAATATATTTCCTTTGGTTGTATTTTTAGTATAGCCAGTAAGTAGGATTTCTGTTTGCCTGCAGTAAGTTCATCGTTGAGTATGAAATATCTGACTGCCTCTAAGAGTCTAGAAGGGTGTGTCTGATACCAAAGGGATAATTTAAATTTCACGTAAGATTTCGAGCCAAATGTCATCTGAGGAATTACGTTTTGGATCTGTTTTCAAGCTCTGCTTTACCTTTAAAGGTAGTTTGGTGTATGACTATTGAATGACCTTTAAAACTAAGCAAATGTATGTTTAATGCTGACGGTACTGTAATACTTTGTCAGAAAGAAAGGTTGAAAAGTTATTACAGGAATTTTAAAACGGTATTTAGAACAGAAAATGAGTTATTGGAAAAAATTAGATATGTGCAAGTGCACACTCTTACTGTTTCTCCTCGTTGACCAGCCTTACTATGAAAGCAACTGTATGAGCTAGAAATACCGTTCTCCAGGACAAAGTACACCAAGGCAGATCTATGAGAACTTCAAAAATTAGGTGTTCACTTGTATGATAGCCACAGTAGGTTTTCATATTACTTCAGGGAAAAACTTACTCTTCAGTCTTCTCTTTTGAAATCCAGAAGCTGGTTGACTTCATGCTTTCATGATTTCATGATCCATCTACTTTTCCTTAGAAGTGGTCTTGGCATCAGTATTTAGTCATGAGAAACTCCTATGAAGCTGAAATCATTTCATCTCCTCCTCTGATCTCTAAGCTTCTTAAGAGTGTCTCTGGGTACCACTGTGATGGCATGTTTCCCAAATGGGCATTAATTCTGGTGCCATCCGGCTCGGATGAACGTTGTGATTTTTTTAAAATAATTTCAAATTATTATTATCTATGGTTGGTAAGGCTTAACACTTTCTTAGTAAGAAGAACATGAGCCAGTACAATGCAATACCCCTGCCATTCTTGAGAAGCAAATCTATTTTTGGCATCCACAGTAACATTTATCTAAACCAGAAAAGTATTCTGCCTTTTTTTTCCTTTTCTCCTTTTTAAAAGTTGCATGTAAAAGAAAATAGAAAGCAATTTTTAGCTAATGTGATTCTCACGGTTACCAGCTGAAGAGCCTATGAGATCACCACACTTGGACTTGCTCAATTTTTTTTCTGTTTTCTCTTCAGTCAGTATGACCTTAAGTAATGTGAAACAAGAGTTGAAGTATGCAAGTCAAGGCAAGAACAATGCATTCAAACTTTTGATAGTTTCCTATCAGCATTTACCTGACATTCATTTCCTACTAGAACTGATACAAGACTGGCATGTGGAAGTCCTGAAAGAGGCAGCAAGTTCTGAAGATGATCAGAAAAAAGTTTATTAACACATGGCAATGCATACATTACAAATGAGAATAGGAATTCTGCTGGTAATATTCATGACTGCTGGCAATGCTTTATAACTTAGACACCTCAAATAATATTTCTAGGGTCATTAATTTGAATTACTTTGGACAAAATAATGCACTATGCCATTTACAGTTCATCACTATAATGTAAAGAACTTTTTTTAGAAGAACTGCACAAGGCATAACCCAATAGACAAATTTCTAGACTTGTTTTTTCACATTGAAAGCAAACTAACTATGAACATGAAATGTTTTCTAATTTTAGTTTTGTTACTGCAGGCAAATGAAACAAACTGCTGAGAAGGTAATGAAAACAGATTACTTAATGGTGAAAAATCTGAGTGCCATTCTTTCTCTACCAGCGGTGCCACTGCTGGAATTTAATGGGGTGGCACCAGTGTGTCTGACTGAAGATTTTGGTCCTAGCTGTTTAAAAATAGGGTTGAATCTAATAAGATTTCCTCAGCAAGGATATTTTTTTCTTTTTTCCTTTTTTTCTTTTTTCTTTTTTTTTTTTCTAGATTGAGAGCAGGAAAACAGCAGAACTCATTATCAACAGAAAGAAATGGAATTTCATCCCAATTTCAAACTTCCTACTCTAGTACCACTTACATCTCATGACAGTCTATGGGATTTTGATAGAGTGTTAAGGAGATGATTTGATTCAGATGTTGTTCTTTTGTTTATAGTGTGTCAAACAGACTTAACTTTGTTGATGACACCAAGCTGGGAGGGGTGGCTGACATTCAGCAGCCTGAAGGCTGGGCTGACATTCAGCAAGACCTGGACAGCCTGGAGAGTTGGGCCAAGGGAAACCTTATGAAACTTAACAAGGGCAAGTGTAGGGTCCTGCACGAAGGGCAGAACAACCTCAAGCACCAGTACAGGTTAGGGATTGACCTGCTGGGAAGCAGCGCTGTGGAGAAGGACTTGGGAGTCCTGGTGGATGACAAGCTCTCCATAAGCCAACTGTGTGCCCTCGTAGCCAAAGATGCTAACGGTGTCCTGGGGTGTATCAAGAAGCGCGTGGCCAGCAGGTCAAGAGAGGTTATCCTCCCCCTCTACTCTGCCCTGGCAAGGCCACATTTGGAGTATTGTGTCCAGTTCTGGGCTCCCTAGTTCAAGAAAGACAGGGAACTACTGGAGAGAGTCCAGCAGAGGGCTACCAAGGTGATTAGGGGGCTGGAGCATCTCTCTTATTGGGAAAGGCTGAGAGAGCTGGATCTGTTTAACCTGGAGAAGAGAAGACTGAGAGGGGATCTTATCAACACTTATAAATATCTGAAGGTGGATGTCAAGAGGATGAGGCCAGACTCTTCTCAGTGGTGCCCAGTGACAGGACAAGGGGCAAGGGGTACAAGCTAGAACGCAGGAAGTTCCATCTCCATATGAGAAAAAAATTCTGTTTTGTAAGGGTAACAGAGCACTGGGACAGGCTGCCCAGAGAGGTTCTGGAGTCTCCTTCTCTGGAGATATTCAAGACCCATCTGGATGCAATCCAGTGCAAAGTGCTCTAGGTGATCCTGCTCTAGCAGGGGGGTTGGACTAGATGATCTCCAGAGGTCCCTTCCAACCCCTGCCAGCCTGTGAATCTGTGATTCTGTGAAATTTCTAGCATTTTGGAAGCTTGAGGGGAGGAGGGAGAAATTCATCCCTGCAATAGAGACAATGTGCTTTAAATGACCTGGGGTCACTGAACCATTTTTCTACATGTGCAAATCATATCTCTCCCTCCCATTTATAAAAGCCCAGGGAAGATCAGGAATTATTCCAGAAAAAAAGAGAGTAATAGACGTGATGGAATGGGCAGATGAGGCTGCATCAGTTTTCACTTCACTTACAAGTTCTTTGGTTTAGTGCAGGAGCTTTCTCTGTTTGTGTCCATCAATTACTCATTACACACACCGTGACTGCTTGGCCTATTAGGATGCAGTGAGAATTAGATTGAGAGTTAAAACAAAAGCATGATATTCCAGTGGGTTTAAATTATTACTCAAAATAAAAAAGCAGTAGCAGAATAACTGCTGAAGGTCTGGTGCACCCTGCTCTGAATTTAGACTACTAATGACAAGTTTGTGTTAGTGCAATACTGTGAAATAAAAATAAAAACAAGTTTATGATTAATTTTTAAAATAGCATCCTTTCTACGTAGCCTCATGATGGCATGCTTAATCTAAAGATTAATCTATTTCTAAACCATTCAAATAATGTAAAGTATATATATGAATAATGTCTTAAATGTATGTATTTTAATTTGATAAGCTTTCTTTGAATGATTTCAGTGTCAGTAACTGTTTATATTAGTTTAAGTTCATAATATTTTATATCTCACCCTATGTTTTTGTATCTGAACAAAAATGTCTTACACCTTTAAACAGGAAAAATGTTTCAGAAGATCTTCCATCTTAAATATAATTTTATTTTTATGTATGAAAATTAAATGCCTGCATCACTGGAAAGAGTTGTTCAGCAAATCGTTATTCAGCATCGGAGAAGGGACCCCGTCCCCTTTTCGGTAACGCACTGTAACAAAGTAAGCACTGGAATACATCTCTCCCCAAAATAAGGAGAGACAAAATTTCCCAGAGCTGTTTTATGCTGGTGGCACAACATCTAAACATGAAAGAACTCTTTTGCATGGATGGATGGACAGGTAGTGAAGAACCACCACCCGACCTGCTCTTTCTCCAGGGCCCTGGCAGTTGTTTGCTTTTTTCAAGGCCCGGCAGAGGGAAATAAGGTCAGGAGATGACTAATGGCCCAGGCTACAAAAGCTGTGTGTTTAAAGGTGATCTAGACTATGGCACAACATTTACATGGCAAGGATAAAAAAGATGACTCAAACCTTACCTGTTGCCCATATCAAATCAGATTTTTCACAGCTGGCCTGCTAGCTGGAGTAAAAATTAGTCAAGTTTTTACAAATTCTACAGTTTAATGACCTGAGCTTGAGCTGATAATGAATAGAGGACAATGGACAAAATTCAAATGGGATCCTCAGTTTAAGAATATCTTGCCAAAGAACTCCTTCCACCACGGAGCACAGCATGCAGTGGTCAGGCAGGTAGAGACAATTTATATTGTACATCGGAACAGACTTAATCCTGAAGCCTAGGTGCTTGCCCCAGCACGCGGATGAGTCATGTAGCTGCAAGCACCAGCTCATGGAGCTTAAACAGTATGCTTCAGAAACAGTGGAGCTTTTGGATGAAGCTTAATATTCTGTTATCTACCTGTGTGCACATCAAATGCAAAATAAACAGTCCAGTAGTGTATCTGAAATTCTACCTGGATGTATTTTGCTGTGTTTCTCAGTCATTACAGAGAGTTTTTGTGGGAAAGAAGAATGAGCTTTTTGAGACCCCAGAAAGAGAGATTTGTTACGTCCAAAGCAAGGAGAATGGAGAGACAGAAACAAGTTGCCTACTCACTCAGGCATAGGAAAGCAGAGGATGTAAAATGTGCAGTGGAAGCGTAATGAATTCCTCCATTACAAATTATTGTCACAGGGAAATGTTTTTGTACATGAATTTTGACATAGAAAATTGGATGGATTTTTCGTTTGTTTGTATGTTGCATTTATTGAAAACGAAAAAAGCCCAGTGACAGCAATATATAAATGTATATAGATATGCTGCCTAAGGTCTCCATTTTTCTTGTCTTCAGTCTTTATTCTCTCATCCTTTCCTCAGCTAGATAGCTAGGGCTTCTGCTTACTAGCCTGAGAAATCCTCTTCACTCATATATCTTCTGCTTGTCAGGAACTTTCCTTCTGTTAGGCTATGCTATTTCCTGACGTGTTAGAATCACTGGCTACTTTTGTGTAAAAAAGAAATAGCACCTTTTCCCATCAACGTCTCATTACAGCTGTGACACCAGCTTTCTGAGTAAGCAGGAAAGTTAAATGATCGAAGTAAAACTTTGTAGAATTTGCAATAGAAAACTGCCTTGATGCAAAAATATCTACCAACAAACTGAGGATCACTGGTGGGAGCCTCACCTCTCTGAGCAAGAAAGGATATCATACCCTGGCTACAACCATATCTGAAAAAGGGAATTTACTCTGTATTATGTAGCTAGAAGATTAATAGCTGTTTGAAGATTGTATGAGTATGTGGCTTGGTACCTTAAAACAAAAAAAAGTTAGCACCACATCCACAAAGAATAAAATAAAATATATGTTTGACTTAAAGGTGTATCTGTGAAGGACACAAAGGTATTTGTATTCTGTATTGTTTTGTGTTCTACTGAAAGACTGTTCATACCAAGTAGAGAACTTTGTAGATTCAGAAGTGAGGTATACAACGCTACTTTCTTCTAACCAGTTTTGTGTAATACTGTACAAGGACTGATATAAAACCTGTTGAAATTAAAAGGGAGTTCCCCGTCAGCTACAGCAGGCTTTGTATTAAGAGCCTATCACCCATTTTAGGGTCAGGGAGGAAGGAAGGAGCATCCAGGGTGGTATCTTCACGTCACTGTAGTCAAATGGAGTTTTGCAATTGCTTTGAATGAGACTGAAATTTCCCTTTAGGGTTAGATTTTCAGCTGGGTAGAGATTTTACTAATCCAAGGTGTCAGAGATTACTTTTAGAGCTACTTTGAATATTTACTATTTCATGTATGTGTACAAATACATTTAACATTAACAAGGTCAATTTTCACATAATTTTTTGACTCAATGACATTCATTCTGGGGAATACGTACTATTTTGGATTTTATCTCTGTTTCCTAAGCCAAACAAACTTTGATTTTTCTTAATCAGTCTTGACTATATTAATTTTCTTAGGACTAATTAGCACATGCAACTTCCAACAGAGAAGAAAAATTAACTTCTGATTTCTGGTGAGAGGTGTGCTTGGATGTTCTGGCTGACGCATCAGTTAAAGGACCATATGGTTCACTTGCAAGTATGCCCTAAGCCTTAAGAAAACCTATTCAACAAATTGCTGTACTTTGCAGCAGCAAAACTTTGGGCAAATAAGCCTGTTTTCTCACACACTAACCGTCTAGCCACATGAGCATAGCATACTGCATCTGCCCAGGCTAGCAGAGCTACCTAACGCTACCGTAAGGACATGGCTGCTGGTCTCCAGGCCAGCTTGTTAAGAGCTATCTGAATTACTGCTGTGCAGCACTGCCCTCTGCCTTGTGACTTCATGCAGACTAAAACGTACTTAATAATTTTAAAAGGCAAGACTGAAGGATTTAGACTGTTTCTATGATTTTTTTTTTTTTTTAGTGGAAGAAAAAAAAGCCATGGGATTTCTTTTTTTGGGGGTGTTTGCGCCCTGAAAAATACAAACAGGATGAAGAATGTGCATTATAAATAAGAAATGATTTTTGTGCAGCTGAGAGTGTAAATTGCTTTCTACTAAAGTAGAATCATAGAATGGTTTGGGTTGGAAGGGACCTCAAAGATCACCTAGTTCCAAGCCCCTTGCCATGGGCAGGGACACCCTCCACTAGACCAGGCTGGTCAAAGCCCCATCCAACCTGGCCTTGGTATATTTACATATATGTACACATAATACATGTCTTATATACACATATAGTATACACACATGAAATATTTTTTAATACTTGCACTTCAGGTGATACGTTACATGCTGACATGATGACATGCGTGCAGCCACTAAGAGCACTCATCTCCTGTGGTGTTTAAAAGGCATATGCTCTTCTCCTTCATGAACGTGACGTGTCCTTTTGCAGCTGAATCTGTACGGGGACAGTTCTTAATCGGTTCTTAAAAGAGAGGCAGTCACATTGGGCAAGCAGCAGGCAGTATTTCTAGGCCTGAGCTCTGCGTCGTGAGGGCTGGAAGCGGGCCACCGAATGGTGCTCTGCGCCAACCCTCCAAGCCCTTCCAGCTGCACTTGCATCTGTGCATCATTAGAGCAGCGGAGGCTGCTGAAGTCACCCAGTGGCTGTTCGTGAACTGTTCGTTCCCTTACTGTTTAACTGCCTAGAAAGGAAAATTTTTCTTTATCTTCTCTCCACTGGGTTCCCAGGTGTGTGAGTTGCTACAATAGTGATCACGCTCATAACGCACGTCAGGCAATAAGCCTACTTCTTAGCGTGTTTTAATATTCCATGTTGGTACCCCAGCATGCTTGCAAAGCAAACCTTGCTGGTCTTTAAATGTATTTCTCTGTTCTTGCATAAAGTTTATGATTTTCTAAGTAAAGGGGGATTCGTGATCAACACTTTTAAATACAGCATTGCTATTTTGTTGGAACGTCTTTCATCTTGCTTTTCAAGTGCTTCCTTGAGAACTCATTTGTTTCACACAAAATTCTGGTGTGTGGTGAGGCTATGTTATAAATGGCAGAAATTTATTATGAAATCTTGGCTTCTTTCAGCCAATATTTACTACAAACAATGCAGGCATAAGCTTGGCTTAATCTATCTAGCCAAATTTTAAGATTTTATTTAATAGTAATAAGGCATCTATTTGTTTATTTAGAAGTTTAACAAGTGCAATAAAAGCAGTCATCATCGCATTCAGTGCACTTGTATGACTTATTGTTACCCTCATTTAAAATTGAAAATGTTTTGCATTATGGCTAAAAATTAGAGGTAAAATCTTGGACATACTGAATGCAATGAGAATTTACTGTTGATTTAAATGGAGCCAAGATTTCTTTTGGAGTTATTTAAAAATCATTAGTGGAAGCTTTTGCAAACTGAACTAGTGTTTGCTTAATCCTTGTGTTTTCAGTAGAGAAACATATTTATGAAACATGCATGAGATGTCTGATTCTTGGCAGTGAGCGTCCTGGCTGCTTTTTGCTGCAAAGCAGCTCAGTCTTGGCAAAATAAGAGTAACAGGCTTTAAACAGATTAATAGTTTATCTGATTCAGTGATCATCTTGCTTTAGGATAGAGTTAAACCCATCAGAATCCTTTTCTTGATCTTACTCAGAATGCATTCACTGAGAGTGAGAAAGCTGCACTTAGTGCAGATTTGCTATCACTGAAATTAATGCTTTTGGGTGTTACTGATATATACTTTCGGGGTGTTATTCTACGGTATGTAGGCGCCCCTATTGTTGCTAATGAGTATATATAAAATATATATGATGATTTGTCTTATGATAGCTTTTGAATACAATAAAATATTACAAAGGAGAAATTTGAAAACCTGCTTTATTTTGTCATTATCTTTTTTGTTTATTTCGTTGGGTTTTTTGGTTTTTATGTTCAGGGATGTGGCCTGTTTAAGAAACAGTAACACATGCAGTCTAAAGGGAAGCAACCTGTTGTGAGAATCTCTATTTTTTATATATATTTTTTTTATTTGGTAAATATTCTCTGAATACTCTTGTGGGCCTTAAGATCAAAGAGTTGGAGGATATATCTTTTTTGTCAGCTGCTAAATTCTCCTGAATTTCGCTCCTTATTGTGTAATGTACTAGGCAGTTTTAGAAATGCTACACTCCACCAGCACCTATAAATCTTTATCCTTGTGTTTATTCCAATCTGCTTATTCAAAGACTTGATTTTAAACATTTGCACTATGACAGCTCCAGGACCCAGTGCAAACTCCTGATACTAGAATGGCCTTTCCCAAAGTCTGAATAAATGTGATAGAAAGAAGAAAGAGTACATGTTAATCTATAAATACACAAATAAAAGCAATGATTTTGTACAATGGTACATAACCATACTTTTATTGAATGGATTGCTTCACTTTCATTTATTTTCTTTTATTGGGCCTGCCATATGGCCACACTTTTTCTCCACAGCCAGTGATAATATCTGCTTTTCTGTGCCAGTGTCCTAGCCCTTGAGGTTGTTTATCCCTGAAAAAAGAGAAGATCAAACTTGTAATCCACTGCAGCAATAGTCTTCCAGACTCAATCAGATTTCTCGTTAATCTCCTTGACAAGCATGAGTGTAGCTTCCTCTCCCCGAAGAAAAGCTTAGAGTTCACTGAATCTCTGGTTCCCAGCATAGCTGGTTATAATTCTCACTTTTTAACTCTGAAAGCTGAAAACACCCAAGTTGGTCCAATTTATTTTTAACATTGGAACTGATAAACCTTTGTAAAATTACCTCAACCCTAAACTCAGCAGTGCTGCCACACTGGGGATAAAAAGAGTAGAAAAGATACATTCAGTCGATTTATACACAGACCAGTGTGGTGAAAGGAAGACAAAGAAAAGGGAAGAAACCAGTAAGTATTTTATTGCTTTGTACTTGATTTTAAGCTGTTTCAGAACTACCAGGCAACCAAAATCAAGCAGATCACACAGAAGTTGAGCAAAGTTTCTGGGCCAGCGAAGGAATAAAAAGGGATGCCGTTTAAGAAACTGGGACTGTGCAGAGCACTTTCGCATGAAGGCTAGGCTCAGCACAAACCATACCTTGTGCTAAGTCCTGTCTGATGCGTGTCATGTACATCATGCCCCACACACACGTATCTCCATAAGACCCACATGTCCTGATGCAAAGTAAGTACAGATGTGCTTAGAGTCATCCAGATGTGACCTCTATTTCTCTTGTTCTGGTTCTATGAAGCATAATCAAGTTTCAGGCTCATTTAATTTCTTTATAAATCCAGCAACACTCCAAATGGTCATCCATCTGAAAATACTGAAGAGTATGGAGTAAAACATGGACATCTCTGCAAAGGTGTGGTTGTCTCTCAAATTGAAGCTTAACCACATAATTCAAGAGAAAGTTTGCATGTATCTAGAGTTCCTGTCTCCCTGTCTCATTAAGAGGAGTTAACTATTTATGGTGGTATTAGTGAGGGAAGCCAAAGTCGAATACTTTGTAAAATAAATTTAATTATTTGACCTAACAAATGGAAGGTGAAATGAGAACAAACATTTTGTTAGCCAGAGATATCTGACCATATGGCCATCACCCCATATCAAGGACTACGTGAATATCTACCCCCATTGCTTTTCCTATGTTTCATTATTTCCTATCCTGAGCAAGTCCTTCTGTGAGGAAAAAAAACACTATTATATTCAGTTCAGCATGAAATGTTCAAGCCCTAACAAGAACTTCATTTTCCTTCTGAGCATTTCCTCCTGAACATGTGGTTACTATTGCATAAAAATAAATTAAAAAAAATCATGGTCCTTGAATATAAAGTTGAATAAAAGTCTTCTTGCTAAGAAAAAGATTCAAAACATTTCTTGTAGCTTTTGTAGCATCTACTGGGTATAAACTGGAGTAGCTAATAAATTTTGGAAAAAGCTGAGAATTGTTTGTCGGAGGTACAATAGAAATAGGAAATTGATTATTTTTCCATTAACCTTATGTACATTAACCAAGGTACATAAACCCAAAGTCACTGTAAGAAATCCCCAGACTTGATAATTGCATGCAAACAGTCTTTGCCCTCATCCACTGTTAGAAAGGGAAATTAAGAAAAAAACTGCAGGGTAAGAAGTGCTGTTGGATACTTGGCCAGGCTTGAGGGCTTGCTTTCCACCCCTGTGGCTGCCAAGGTGGGGAAGAAAAAGATGTGATAAATTGTTTTTTCAATGACTCTTTGTGAGACAAATGAAAAAACTAAAAGCTGCTTGGTGAGTTTTTACTCCTTTAAGTGAAACCCCAGGGAATCACATACTGAATTTTAATTAAGCAATGCTTTCAGGTATACTCCTTGCTGATAAACTTAAGGACACCGGTTTAAAGGAAATAAAACTTACACTTTTGAGAATTTATTTTGCTATTTCAAAACACTCCTTTATATATGTACAGAGAGAGTTACTTTTCTTTAGTTTTCTTTCTAATAGCTGGTATAGTGCTGTGCTTTGGATTTAGGATGAGACTGATGTTGATAACAGACTGATGGTTTCAGTTATTGCTGTTGCTAGGACTTCTCAGCTTCTCATACCGGCCTGCCAATGAGAAGTTGGGGGACACTCAAGAAACTGTGAGGGGGCACAGCCAGGACAGCTGACCCAAACGGCCAAAGGGATATTCCGTATCATATGACCGTGCTCAATTTCTAACTGGAAGGTGGGCTGGAAGGCAGAGAGGCTCAAGAGCCAGCTGAGCATTGGCTTTGATTGGCGAGCAATTGTGCTGCACATCATTTATTTTGTGTATTCTGCTTTTGGTGGTGGTGGTACTATTATTATTGTCTTCTTTTTTTGTTCCATTAAACTGTCTTTATCTCAACCCACAAGTTTTATCTTTTTTTTTTTTTAATTTTTGATTCTCTCCCCCATCCCCCTGGGGGCAGGCAGTGAGCCAACAGCTGTGCGGTAGTTTTAGCAGCCTGCTGGGTTAAGCCACGACAAGCACGCGTAAGACAAACCGGGAACTGAGATAACCTTGGCACACAAGCTTACAGAATTGTCAGAAATGTGTTGTTTTAAATGTGATTCAACACCAAATACTTAGATATTAAAAATAATTGGGTTTAAAAAGACTCATTGCACTAAAATATCACAAATTATTATAAGTCAGCTTATTAAGAAACTCAGTGATTTTGTTTCTTTTTAGTTCCAGCACTTACTGATATTTATTACTTGACTATGTGAGTGTACTCTGATCAGTATCTGCCTGGGTCAGATTTTGTGTGTATATACTAGCACAGTTCAGTTCTCTGTATGTCCATGTAGTCCTGTGTGGCTCAATAAAATATTACTTGGCTTGACATAGCAAAACTTGCTGATCTAGTAAATACCTCCAAGGTCAGTGGAATCAGTGAAAGGAATTTTATTTATAATTTCCATTCTGATATTAGGAATAGCATTTATGAAAATGGCAAATGTATTCTGTTAACTTTCAATTTACAATGCTATCATGACAGAAAACACATATAGGTATATTGCTATTAATGAATAGAATGTGTATACAACATTTGGGATCCTGGATCAGTGCAAGTAGGTGAGGTTCACATGAGCCTCTGCTCTAGAAATGCACAGAGCTGGTAGCACATTGTCTAAAGGGAGAGCATGTCCTTAAACAAGTTAGTACCTATTTAATGTGAAATGCTATTTTCCTTTTCTAACTTGTGTACTTGGATTAGCACAGGTCCCCATCCTTCTGTGTCTTGGTTCTATCTCAGTACAGTTTCTTTACCCTGCCAACCCCAGCAATGCTTGTGCTGCCCAGGTACCCTCAGAGCTTCCTTTTGCTAAGCCTAACGCAGCTCCAGAGGAACCAGTGTGCTGTTAAGGGCCTGTGTAAAAGGTTTGGAGGTGCTGCAAAGCCCTAAAAGGCTCCTGTATCACAGCTTATAACCAAGCGGGAGCAGGGCGTCCTTCTACCATGGAGCACAACGGAGAAGGACTGAGAATGAACAGCCTAAAAATGGGGTGATGAGTGGCCTAAGGAGCTCAGTGGTCTCCAGCAACTTAGGTGCACTCACACTATCAAAAGGATCTTTATTCATTTTAAACAGATCTGATTAACTCAAATTAGCTAAGCTGCACTGAAACATTGGGAATTCTTACTTAGAGATCAGAACTTGCATTAAAATCTGTGGTGAAGCTGCTGTTTCCACTTATGTTTCTGACCACATTAAAGCATAGTTACTTTGTCTTCAGTGCGATTTTACCAGTGCTATTAGTGTAGATCTAACTTGTCCTCAGAATATTTTGAGTAACTGCCTAATTAGGCCAAGATGGCCTACTTTGAACTCAAAACTATAAACTTATTTTTTTTTATAAATTAAACATTTCTCTTACTGTGAGCTGAACATTTAGCAATTACTTTAAGGACTGACCAGCGCAGACTAGAAATCCAGCAAATTTAGCTGCCTGGCAAGGAAAAAATGTAACATTTCACAGTTTTTGATCCCACTTTAGCACATAAAATTATATGTTTTCAGGTTGTCACATTCTGAGGCATGCACTTCTGTGGTAACACATTTTACTGCGTTTCGTATGGAAACGGAGCAAATCCAATTTGGTAGTAGTGATTAACTATAAGGAATGATGAAAAAAACAAGGTGATTTGGGAAATAATCAGTGAGAAACAAAATGAGTACAAATGGAAATAAATGTCAGAATGAAACTAACTCAGGAGGAAACACTATAGTTTATATGTAAACTCCATTGTTTCGTGACTGCTGTGGAACTAAACTGACAGTTTTGTAGCCACCCGTCTGCACCAATTAGAGAATCCTCCTACCAAAGCTCTTACTAAACTATGCCAGCACTTTTCTTAGAAGACCTTTGAGGACCTTTTAACTAATTTGTAAAAAAAAGGTCTCAAGATGAAAAATGACAGAAAATTTAAGTCCAGAAGCAATACGTTTGTTTGGTTGTTTGTTTGTTTAAGTGACAAATACAGAAGCGGAGAAGGGAAGTCAGCTACTTTAAAATTAGGTGAATTATAAAAATATGTGCGGAGAGCTTTATTGTTTAAAGTGACCTTTTTTGTGTGTGTGTATAACCAGGAGGATAATAATAAATATATTGCATGAAGAGAGAAATAATCATAGGATAACAGAGATAACAATATGATCCAACTTAATACATGCCAAACAGCCTGCACAACTTTGCTTGTATCACTAGTCTCTCTGAAGCCAAAACACGCACCTTTACATCAATAGGGAAGTTATTTGCTTTGGTATGTTTTCACAGGATCAAACCCTTTATGTTTAGGTACTGTGCAGCTAGTCCCACTTACAAATTTAGTATGACTATTTGACAAAAAAATGTCTTTTACCATGAAGCACAATGTAGCCCATGAATCCCATCATTCAGTCTATAAACCCCAGCAGCAAATCAGCAGTGCCCCAAGTATTGGTAGAGATTTGTGGTGAATTACAGGCTAGGGAACATGATTACTGGGTATGGAAACTCTGGAATGGTGTGGAAGGCACTCTTGCTACACACCCAAAATTATCTTCTCTGACTGCCTATAATTGCACCTTCCAGAAGACACAGACTTTAAGCACTTGATTTGTGTCACATGCTATAGCTATTTTAAAAGCAAGTGTTAATAAGATGCCTTCCTAGAAAAGCTCAGAAAACAAAGGACGCAGAATTTATTTGGGTGATAATGCAATGTGCAGGTTTTTTTCTGCTTCCAGATGTCTGACCAGCTGACCAAGAAAAGTTGCTTTGACTGCATTCTCTCCCAGCTACTTCACATGTGAAAATCACAGTCCAGTTGTTCAGTGGCATGTGAAGCTGTGCTTGCTCAGATGCATCTGGTGTCCCTGTTGAGTCAGTCCTGTTCTGTGTAAAGCTTTCTGGAGGAGCAACACTTTGGAGCTTGTGATACTTTCAGCAGAGAGCAGAGACCTGGGCAAACACCAGCACAGCAGTCATGGTCTCCTTCTGTAGTTGGGATTTCCTTGATGTCATACACATTCCTCTTCCACTGAGAAATCACAGCAGCCTTCCTGTTCTCCACTTCTGAAGGCTTCCAGCAGATAGCTACAGGTTTCTCAGATATCCACAGATGGGCTATTAGAGAGAGATGTTAGGGAGGGCAGAGATGTCAAGGGCAGGCAGAGATGAGCAGAAAAGAAGATGGACACTTGCTCTGTTTTTAATGTTCCTCCCTTGCTCTATGTGTTGGGGTCCACATTACTCCCTCCCGTGATGCAGCTGGATGTGTGCATCTTGCTGCAGAATTTACATTCCCCTGCATACAAAATCTCTGATTCCAGACTTTCTAATGGAAGTTCTCTCAGTTATCATAGTAAAGGCTGTCATTTATTTTTTCATTTTTGTACGCTGTGACTTTTCACCCCTCATTTGTTGTATTTGTTAGTATTTCTTTTTTCAAGCCACACTGAAAATTCCACTCTTTCTCCATCAATTTTCGAACTCCCATCCCTAAAATCCATTGTAATATTAGGACAAAAATTGTGTTTTCAGAGCCAGTTCACCAATTTTCATTTTTCCTTCTTTATTTCTCTCTCTCTCTCTTTCGCTCTCCTCAAAGTTCAAGATAGATGTGTGTGTGTGTGTGTATGTACACGTATTCTGGAACTGGCTATAATACCACAATGCCAAATACTTCAGCAATAGCTTATAAGAGCTCTAAAATACTTGTAATTATCTATAAATAATAGAAAGCAAAAAAGTGCTTACCCAGTTCTACAGCACCAATACAGTAAACAGTACTGCTGTGGGAATTATTTGTCATGGCTGACAGGAGACATCAGAAAGACATACTTGAAGGAAGGAGAAAATAAAATTCCTTGATGAATTATTCTTTGTGTTATGAGCAACTATCATCAAATTCTGTTGAGGCATTATGGTATTATTAGTTTAATTGTTTTAATTTACTTGAGTCTAACCATTGTAATAATTGATGTTTAATGGGTCCACCTAAATTTTCAAAGCTTCGTATGCAGTACAGTCTCACTAATCTTGTTAAAGTCAATGAGAGCAGTGTTTATAAATCCCAAGTAACTCCCTGGAAGTTTAGCCACTATGTCAGAAATCCTCAATTTTTGGTAATAAGGATGATTGTACTGGAACACATTAGGGAGACAGCGGTAGCTTCATAGAAAATCTCATCATTTTGGAAGGAAGAAGTGAAGTAAGTCAGAACTGCAGCATACAGAAGAATTCCAGAGTTCTATATAAGTAGATAGATGTTCAATATGTATTGACATTAAAGCCACATAAGAGATGGTGTAATAATTTGAAAAAGAAAAAACCCAACAACATTTAATATGCGATGCTGAATATTTTCTCAGTCCTCCTTCAGCTGTTCCATCTCCGTAGAAATTATTTTACTGTTTATTTAGCCCTTAAGTAGCATGAAGCTATAAGAGTAATAATAGCAATCATCATAATAGTAAAAAAGCAAACTTACTACACAAAAGATCTCTCCTTTTTCTCTCAAATGTAGCATTTCTCTCAACAGATTTGCATGTCAAACAATAGGATCATCCAGACTCCCTCTCTTGTTAAGATTCTGCAAGAAACTAGGGAGAAGGAGATATGGGAAAAGTTACGGTCAGAAGCTCTGCAGTGAGGCAAGGAGATGGAGAATTAGTTTCTGGGAAAATAACATCTTTCTGGAGTACAATTCCCCACTCACTGTTAGAAATTACTTTTTCTGTGATTCCGAAAGTACACTATTAAAGTCCACTTATTCCAGGAGCAATTTGTTTGTTTGCTATATGTTAGTAATAAATACTTACATTTAAATAAAAAAACTCCCTAACATTTTTTGTACTATCAAGTACATGAATAAACACAATAAAAGCAAGTTATTTTGTGAATAGTAGAATTATTAATGCCTCAATACCTACAGATTTTAATGTTGTCCCCTAACTCTTCCAAGAAAACTATGCCTATGTTTTCCGTCATCTCCTGACATCCACCAGAAGTTTGTGCTGTGGCTAGCCAGGGTGCTAGGTGCATCCTTGCTTGCCCAATTGGCGGATACCAACCACAGTCAGGAACTTCTGAATTTCTGTCTCCCTTTATATCAGAGATGCATATTTGGGTCTCCTCCTTCCAGTTCCAGTCTTCCTGAAGTTTGTAGTAACCATTGTAGAATCATGTCATAATCATTGCAGAAACTTAAACCACAACCCTCTGTCTTGTAAAAGTGGATCAGCAGATTCACATGTTGCTAGGGAAAATGGCAGATATAGAAACAAAGTTTTAATTTTTTTTTTTTTTGCATAAGAAACCTTAATCTCCTTTCAAAAGCTGATTAGAAAAGAAAGCATGATCAATTGCCAGATAGACTTTATTTATTTTGGCACAGTTTAATCAATCATGATGGTACTTCTTAAGCATTGTAAACATATCAAAATGTTTCTCAGCAGTGGGGAGAGAGTACTAGACTTGGATTATAAAGTGGGAACAGTATTAAGAGCCTATTGCAGTGTGAAATTGGCTTTACTGGAGGATAACTCAACGTTTCGCAGAGTTCTCTGCCCCAGTGAACCTTTACCTGGAAGTCTGTCATTCATTCAGCTTCCAGGATTAGGTATAAAATTATACTGCTCATAATCTATTAGCTATTTTCTTCGAGACCCCTGATTCTAATTACTGCCATCTATGAGGCATCAGACCAATAAATTTCGAAGAGTTATATCAGAGAGAAACTATTCCTATGTGAGCAAAATGCTCTTTATTTGCTTTTGATGGCACATTACTACTGAGTGCTCTACTCCACGTCAAAGTAGTACCGAGATAATAATTCCTTTAATTGTTTTAATTTCTTTACCAAAATATCAATGTTTAGCCTGTGCCCAAACTACAAATAAAGATTTAATGTTGTTGTTTTTCAGGAAATGTCTTTGTTAATTTTGTTTGTTTGTTTGTTTGTTTTTATAAAGGTCTCCTCTTTCAGTAAAATGCAAAAAATATCCATTGTGGAGTCTTGCAGGATGAAGAACTGTAAAATCTCATTCTTATGCCAGCACAGAGCTTTTAATCTTCCTAATCTCCTCCTTCTGTCAAGAAATACTGAAAAACATTGGAGAAAAGTGTAATTTAGGTATCTAGTATTTTGGATTTATTGTACAGATCATGTGAAACGTTCTTCCTAGCCACTACATTAGAACCAAATGAAACAAAGGTGACTCTGTCAGTATTTCTACTACGGTTAGGCTTCCAGATAGAGCACTGGAAACGCAGTACACAGAGTAACAGGAAAATATTGTTTACTCAGGAAACTTGGCAAAATCAAGTCACAGGACTTGATATGGTTATTGTCTGATTAGACTAATTAATTTAGATTAATTAATTGACATCCACTGTCTTTAGTTCTTTAGATTCTAGTTTTCTTTTTTCTATTTTTCCAGCAGTGTATGGCAGCCTTTGCTGTCTTCGACCTCCATATCGTTAGAACAACTGATCCTTCCTCTTCTCTGTAAAAGAATGTTGACAGGAACTGTCCAAAGATGAATCAAAAACCAATGAAGACTTTATCTTCATTTTGTTATTATCTGGATAAACCCTTGCACCGAGGGTAAGGACTCTGTATGGAAATTTTAAGGAAATATGTTGAAAATAAGCAGCTTTGTTTGGCTGAGTTGCTCTGAGTTGCAAATGATAAGCCTAAAATACTGCAGTTTGTCAGTCGAGTCAGACACTATTTACTTTTTCTGTAGCAGTTGCTCCACTGGCACAACTTGAGGCCATTTCCTCTCGTCTTATCACTTGTCAGTTGGGAGAAGAGACTGACACCCACCTGGAGACAACCTCCTTTCAGATAGTTGTAGATAAAGATAAGGTCTCCCCTGAGCCTCCCCTACTCCAGGCTAAACAACCCCAGTTCCCTCAGCCACTCCTCATAGGACTTGATCTCTAGACCCTACATCAGCTTTGTTCCCTTTCTTTGAACATGGTCCAGCACCTCAATGTCTTTCTTGTAGTGAGGGGCCCAAAACTGAACACTACATGTCATTCATGCCAACTTAAGCTTTTTGCTCTTCTTTAGAAAAGCGGTAAACAGTGTAAGAGGTACTCTTCATTGAAACTTGAGGAGTTTAAAGAGCACAACCAAATGCATAAATCAAAGCAAGAATAAAAAGGAAGTCCAACAGATAGCTGTTGAGTAGATGTATTACAGGTTAATGTCACACAAATGATGGTCACAGAATCTCAGGATGGTAGGAGTTGGAGGGGACCTCTGGAGATCATCTAGTCTACCCCCCCTGCTAAAACAGCATCACCTACAGCAGGTTGCACAGGATCATGTCCAGGCAGATTTTGAATATCTCCAGAGAAGGATACTCCAGAACCTCTCTGGGCAGCCTGTCCCGGTGCTCTGTCACCCTTACAAAACCAGCAGCCATCAAGTTATACTCAAAACCAGTGATGTGCAGTCCACATCCATGAAACCATTCTCACTGTTATCCTTGCCTTGCTTTTATCCAAAACATGCAGCAACAGCTATTGATCCTTTTTCAAACAGAGGAAACCTTCTCTTCCAGGAGATTTATAATCTATATAAAACACATACGAGAGATAAGAAATGACATTTAACAAGGACAGTAACTCATCCTATTACTCACATTATTATTGATAGTTAATATGAATGTTGTAGTTGCTTTTTGATACTCAGATGATAGATAGGCTGATGTTTTTTGGTCTTCTAGAAGAAATAAGTCTACATGTTGTCACAAAGAAGGTATTTCACACACAGAGAGAAACACAGGGAAGCTGTGAGACAAAGTAACTTGAGAAGCATATAAGTACTAAAGGCAGGAAAACTTCAAGCAAAATAAAAACAAAGATGAAAGTAAGAATGCAAAGTTTTACACAAAGACTCTCACAGATCTTGTAAGTGTTAATTAGTGTGAATAGATGTATGAATAGTTTCCTTTGTTCTGTGTTCTTGACCATATGGTATTAAATATTTGGACTTTAGTAGAAAATTGTGGCCGGAATCATAATCATCAAATATAGTTCTGGCAGGTGAAAACCTTGGGATTGCATCCATCTTGTGTGTGCTGTATCAAAGGAACAAATATTGTCAATTCATTTTTATGGTTCTTTCACAAAACTTTCATGCCCAACCACTAGCCAGTGGCTTGATGTGGTATAAACTCCTTTCTTTGGCAGGCTGCGTGCAAGATCTTTACATTTTTTTTAAAACCCACAAAGATCCTGCACATTGACTCAAAAGAATCAACAGACTTAAGTCTTTAATATGTCAGTGAATCAATGTTAAACAGTTATAGCATAGTCAAATTTTTCTGTCTGTAGTGTATGCTTTTCTTCTCCAAGGTTATTACAGAAGGGCAAATACTGTAAGCCATAAGGACATACAAGATAAGTCATAAGTCATATGGGCCAACAAAGGCAAGACTTGGCCTTGCCTTTGACAGAGGTTGTAAATTTGACAACATTGACCTAGACACACGGGCACAGCAATTACTTAATTCAAGTACATCTCCTGAAAGCTCTACAGGGGACCACTGGCTAAAGCTGTTCTTTTCTGGCAAAGTCTTTGAAACAGGGCAGCACTGCAATTATACTTTTAGAGGTAGTGTGAGGTGCAGCCAGAATTCACACTGAAGCTTGCAGTTGTGCAGAAGCCATTCCAGAGGCTTCATTTTAACGTTTATTTTGCACCAGTGAATACCATTACTCCAAATATGCTTCCAAACTCCTGTTTTTAGGCAAAACCATGGGGTGTTTTCAACTGAAAAGCTCTAACAGAGGGGAAAGGATCTACAGCAGTCAAATAATGAAAAACCTAAATAGATATCTTGTTTATTCTTGTTATAATTGGTCCCCTGTAGTGTTGCTAATAAAATATATTGCAGCCAGAAAGCAAGTGCAAAAAACAGAGCATCCACTCTTTTCTTTGCAGCTGCTTTCAGGAGGCCCTAGGCTTGGATGATGAATTGTTGCTAAGTGAGAAAAGAGTTTTCCTTTAAAACACCAAGCCTTCCTTTAAGCTTTTATCTGATGTTCAGGCAGAAACATTGTGTGCAAGTTGTAAAATAAAAAATTCATGTAAAGCACTAATATGTTTGTAGATCAGCGGAAAAATTGGACAAATATGTAAATACCCTACCACTTCTAACATGGAGCAATTTACTTCCCTGTCATGTTTCAGGGCGGCTGCTATGTGACTAGACTTATTAATTAATACAATGAATCAAATAGTGGGGATACCAGTAGAATTTCCTTCTACTTGAGAAACGCAAGTGCCTTTATCAAGGATTCTTCTCTATATATTTAAATAAAGCTATTGAATAAAGGAATAAATAAGAACAAAACTGAATAAGGCACAAATTTTCACCTTATATTCTTGGAAGCAACATAAGAATGGTTAGGAGTCTTGGATTACTTCTGTTGTCTTAGAAATCAGGTAGTTACCTCGTTAGTCTTTTTAAAAAAGTTCCTGAAATAAAGCTTCATGCAAAGAAGGGTGTTTTTTTAGAAAACTTGTTATGAGCTTAAAGAACTGTTTGGCAAAATGAAAAATGAGTTGCTCAGATCATACATCCAGCAGGCATTGACAAGTCTAATCTTTCTGATTATCTCTTCAATGAATCTTAATTTTAGAAGAAAACTGCCATGTCAAAGGCTTCTTTTTAGCTAGCAGAACAGTAAAGAGGATGATGGAATTCCTATTTCATAAATCACATTCCAGAACATATGTCCAGCTCAAAAAGAATGTCTCCAGTAATATTTTTCCAATCTTGTTTCAGATGGATGAATCCTTTAAAGACATTATTGTATCTTGCAATAATCTGATGGTTTGCTTATCCATTCAATAATTCCTATCAGTGATGATACCTCTCAGGCCAAGCCTTTTTCACTTGAACCTTTATGAAATTTTGTTTTTACTATTCCTCAAAACCCCCACTGCTCTTAACAGTCTGATACATACCATAAGTCATGCCTGGAAACCTGTAGGTGAGACTATTGATTTGCCTTAAATGCCTTTATTACCGCTTTCCTGAAACTTTCAGCCTAAGATCCAAGTCCAGTGTGACCACACTGCTAGAGTGATGCCACCCTTATTTGCCTCATTTTAAGGGCAGCTCCCGATGTTAATTTTTTCAGCTTCTCACATACCACAGTAATGGGACAGCTTCTTATTTTCTTTCTGTGTTAGAAACCACTGAAAACAAACAAACCCCATGAAAAATTCATGGAATAGTTTACACAAAAATACAAGCCTTGCAGCGCTAGGAATTTGTCAGCGTGAATAGTACTTATCTTCGTTGCATCATGTATTTAGTCATTAGCAGGTAGAAATGCATGACTTGAATATCTTTGTATCTTGTGAGCATTTGGTGAATAAAACCCAGACAGAATCAAAGCATCTTCATGGCACTTAAAGTGGCAACATTACCAAGTCTGGTTACCAAAAGCTCAGCTAACAACTTGACTCAAAAGAGGGCATTTTCTGTCTTCTGTTTGCTGTGTTTATTTTAATGCTAACATTCTGCTATACTTTAGTTTACCAATAAATGTTGCCTTGGTATCAAGATCGCTTATATTGTCCCCTTGGTTTCCTAACTTCTGATGGATGTTAACCTTATAAGGGATTTTATGAATACTCTGGGGGAACTGATGCTTTGAAATGGGATTGACAATGTAAAAAGTATGGCTGTAGCTGAACTGTACTTTTAGATTACTGTTACTGTTGTCTGACACTGTTCTTTATGAGTTATTTCATTATAAGGTTTACGACTAGAAAAGAAAATTTCTTAGTCATTAGTAGAAATATGGAAATCAGTCAGCCTTGGCTTGCATCCAAGTTGACATGTTAATAAATATTAACATCTAAAGAGAAAAATAGGAATTCTTGACTCAGTTAATTCTAAATGGTATAGAACCTTTTACACCCTGGTGTTATACTGTGCCTTGGGAATTCATAAGAAATATTATGTAGGGTTATTTTGTACTGTCATCTTTAAAATACACTGGTTTATGACGTATTATGTTCATGGAAAACTATAATAGCCAGAGAATTATTTAAGGATACTGTTCATTTCCTATAGCACACTTAATTTCAATGTTACTGTTTTGGATATAAAATTATTTTTTGATTTAAAATTAGGCATATGCATTTTGTAGCAAATAAAAGCAAGAAGCATTTATACTTAGGTTTAATTGTAAACCGAAGAGTCAAAGTCAAAGCTAATCTTTTTTTATAAGCAATAGAATACCACATTAATCCCAGTAGTTGATGTATAATGTAAGAAATCCTTAATAGTGGAAATGAAAATAAATAAATGTCCAGCTTACACGCCAAGGAAAGGAGGTTGATAAATCTCAGTACAAATGCATTGAACTTGGTACAAAGCTATACCTTAGAGACCCTACCAGTGAAAAGGTACACGCAATATTTTGTAGTGTTCTTATTGCAGTTTTTCAAGAGTGTAAATCGGAAGGGAATTTTTAAGTCTTCTGATAGTTTGAAAGTTCTTCTTCAATTTATTTTAAATGAGCTTATCTGCATTTTCACATTAGGTTTCCTGATTTTTTTCTCTATAACATTTGATTATATGCTGTTTGTTTATTTATTTGCTTTATAAACCTGAGAAAAGAAAACATCCTTCTCATTTCCTCTTTTTATCTTCTCTAATACTCAACTCTCTCTATTTCTCTGCAGTATGGTACCTAAGCATACAATTTGCAACTGGCTTTTTCTATACAAACAACTCATGATTAATATAAATGAGCTCAGATTGATTCAGATACAACAGGGGCTGAAGAGTGATGGCTGATGCAAACAGGGTGATTAGCATTGTTTTTGCTACATGATGAATTACACCATATCATGCATTAAAACAATGAATTGTCCTTCAGGATATCAAAGACATTAGCAAATAACATGATGGCAAATATATAGTCTTTTATCTGATGGGGACACTATACCTCACAAAGGATGGTAAGGCTGAACAAGCATCAGCAGGATTGTCGATGGGATTTTTGGAAGCTGGCTGTGTGGAGCAGAGCAGCTGTCTGTTCTAGGAAACATACTGCCCTAAGTAAATCTTAAACAGTGAGCTCTCATGCTGCTTCTTTTGGAACAGTTATATTTTAGTCATCATCATCATCATTGTCACTAACTTCCATAGATGAGTGAAGGTCAAATCAAGTCAATCAAGGCGGAGTCTGAAAAAAAAGGGGTGTATTGGGTTTGCATGGCAAGGTTTTGGTAGTGGTAGGGCTACAGGGGTGGCTTTTATGAGAAGCTGCTAGAAGCTTTTTCTATGTCCAACATAGCCAATGCCAGCAGGCTCCAGGATGGACCTGCCACTGGCCAAGGCCAAACCAATTAGTGGCAGTGGTAGTGCCTCTCGGATAGCACACTTAAGAAGGAGGGGAAAAATTGCAAAACACCAAGAGCAATCACAGCCAGAGAGAGAAGTGAAAATACGTGAGAGGAACAACTCTGCAGACACCAGTGAAGGAGGGGGACGAGATGCAGAGATTCCCTTGCAACCCATGGAGGATGATGGTGGAGCAGATATCCACCTGCAGTCTGTGGAGGACCCCACACCAGAGCAGGTGGATGCCCAAAGGAAGCTGTGATTCTGTGGGAGGACCAAGCTGGAGCAGGCTCCTGGAAGGACATGTGGACCCATGGAGAGAGGAGCCCATGCCGGAGAAGGTTTGGTGGCATGACTTGTGACCCTGTGGGGGACCCATGCTCGAGCATTCAGTTCCTGAAGGTCTGCACCCTGTGGAAGGAACCCATGTTGGAGCAGTCTGTGAAGAACTGCAGCCCATGGGAAGGACTCATATTGGAGAAGTTGGTGGAGGACTGTCTCCCATGGGAGGCACCCCACAGTGGGGCAGGGGAAGAGCATGAGGAGACCTCTTCTGGAGGAGGAAGAAGTGGCAGATGTGTGACGAACTGACCACAACTCCCATTCCCCAACCTCCTGTGCCGCTGAGAGGGAGGAGGTAGAGAAGCTGGGAGTGAAGTCAAGCTTGGGAAGAAGGGAGAGGTGGGGAAAGGTGTTTTAAGATTTGGTTATATTTCTTGTTACCCTATTCTGATTTCATTGACAATAATTTAAAGCAATTTTCCCCAAGCTGAGTCTATTTTTCCCTTGACAGTAATGGGTGGATGATTTCTCCCTGTCCTTATCTCAACACAGGAACCTTTTGTTATATTTTCTCTCCCTCCTTCAGCTGAGGAGGGGAGTGACAGAGCAGGTTTGGTGGGCACCTGACATCCACCCAAGGTCAACCCAAGGCAAGGGGTAATTGTCTGGTGTCTAGTTTCACAGATGAAGCAGCAGAGATCTTTCAGAGCAGTTACCCACACCTCAAAGTCAACCACTAAAAAGCTAGGAGCTCCCGTTTGACAGCCCTGATGCTCTTGTCCCTCCAAGCCTGATGAACTTCAGTGGTACGTGGTTTTCAAGACACAGGGTACACCCTCTCTTTCTTACTGTAATACCTAGGAGTGAATTTGCTTGGGAGGATACAGTATTACTAACAGTTGAATTTTCCAGTAATACATTTGTGATAGCAAAACACGGCTGTAAACAAAACAGACCATGAACTTCCCCTTCAGGCCAGGTTGTGGATCACATCCTTACGGCTAAACTAACATTTCAGAATAGTCTGGCTGCATCTACACTACCTGGTGGGCCTGTTCCCTGGCCTGAGTTAAATCCAGTTCTGTGTCTAGACATACCCTGTGAGGGTGCTGAATCAAAGCTGCAGTTTGGACCTCACTTGGCAGTATGACAGACAGCACTAACACGCGCTAGTCCGTAAGCCCTGACCTGTTCAGTTTGTAGATGTAGTTTTCTACTCTCATATCTGTTATCTTGTCTTAAACAATAATTTCTTCATATGCAAGACCGCTTGTTTTTTTTTTGTATTTAGCAAAGGGAGCTATTCTACTACAGCAGCTAAAAATATTCTGATATTGCCTGTAGTGGAAATATTTCTTTGGCATTATATTAGTAAATTTCCTTTATATGAACATATCGCACTGCTTGAATATTGCAAATTGCATTTGTATTTATGAATTCCTTGTGGGCCAGCTTAATTGGCAAAACCCACTTCCAACAGAAATGCAAGAAAAGATTAGGGTAAACAAAGTCTTTCAACCTTAACTACTGTTTCCAGTGATCTGGTGGGCTGATGACAGGAAAAATACTTGTGTTGTTACCTCACAGTCAATCAGACACCTCCTGGGTGTGAATCAGCAGTTCTAATTGTATGTTTCTTATCTTTATGAGGAGTTCAAGCACCTTCACTTTTATTTGTACACTCTGTGATGGACTTGTTCATCGTAGGTGTTCAGAACTGCCAGAAATTTAAGTTCATGTGCAAATGCAGGGAAGTAAGACTTCAGATAATGAGGAACATAAAACATGGTTGTAAGTGCACAATTTTCACTTTGCATAAAAATAATACCCAACAGCCGACAACAATTTTAAAGCTCTCTCCATTATTCCATCTGAACAGATAATTTACTTTGGTGTTAGGCTATTTTTTGCCCAATCAAAACTAATCATCCCAATCAACTCTAATGACATAATGTTTGAAATAGGATTATTTTGCTTGATCTGCTGCAGGGCATTAGAAATTATATTTCCTTCCAGGCTAGACTACATTAGTTCTTGTTCAGTTGCTTAATTTTAAGGGAAACTTTAAGGAAACAGGCACTAATTCTCGTTTAATTGGTATGCCAATACTTTCAACTCTGAAATACTTCAACATTTCAGCTTTCAGCAGTAATTTTCAACTTTTCATAATGATTTTTTATGTTTAAGACAGATAATGATTTATTTTCATATCATTGTGTCTTTAACAGCCTTTTTTTGTGAAAAAAATAATTTCAGAAATTTTTGAAATGTCATTGAGTGATGCTTTCAAAAATTTCTAAATTGTCTCTAAAATATCTGATTTGTCATATGCATACCCAGAACACAGAGTGACAAAAATTGCCACACTGAATCCCAGCAACACACATTCTGCTCCAATAATTATCCAACAACTGCCAGATGTGAAGAAGTTTTTTAAATCTTATATTTAGTATTCAAGCCCCTTTCTTCATTATGGACTTCTCTTAAGACTGAAGAAGCCAGGCTTGGTCCTGACTTTCCTTCTCCGCTTTGAAGTCATTTACTTTTTATCTGTCTTGCCTGAGACAGCTGTTTCATTCCACTGATAGATGTTATGTCACCTTACAGCTGTCTTAGGCTTCTCTCACTTTATGAGAGCTGTTTTCCTCTACCCATTTTCATTTCAACTCTTGTCTTCTTATATAAATGATGAGCTCTTTAAAAACATACTACTGTAATCTATTGGCACAGATCAAGGAGTGTCTGCAATCCACAAATGAAACTGGTGTGTGCGTTGTGGTTATCTCAACTCTATTCTTTTCTAGATGCCAGAATCATAAACTTTGACATTTCACAGAGGAAATGAAATGGTCTTATATTTTATCTGGCATAACTATACCCTCATTTATTTCAATTGCCTCAAATTACACTGGCAATATATACTGTTAGTAACAAGACCGGTTATATCAAAGATAATAATAAAAATATGTTTGTTTCAGACTGAACTGAATTTTCAATTTGGTTGCTTTCCAAAAAAGAGCAGTAGTCGAAGTAGTATATTAATCTGCACAATTTAATCTTTAATGGGCTAGGAAACATGCTTTTACATTAATATGATTTAAACCTAAAGTACTGCAGTTCTATTAAAAATAAATCAGCTTCTTCATGCACGTCTGAATAACCAGGGTTTTTACAACTTGCATTGCCTTTTCTTTTCTCTAAAAGGAGGAGACGATCCTGATGGGATTGACACGAGAACTGCAAGATGCAGCAAATAATGAAAAACATACCTAACATCTGAAGTGTCAATCAAGTGATCTGATTATCTTTAACATGCTTAATCTCTCAAAAAATATAAAAGCAAACTACATTAATTTATGGGATCTGACATTTTTTTCCCCACCCATTGTAGTGTTGTTTAATGTCTGATTCCAGCACAGCACCCAGGGTCAGTACAGGAGCCAGCCCACACTCGCCACACTCAGGGTACGTACATGTGTTCGTGTGAGTGCTTTGCTACACAGCCTTCCTCCTCCTGTAGGTTGCTCTCTCCTTGCTCAATATCCAGAGTGAACCAGCTGGTTTGCTCCGTCTGTGGTAGGTAGAGACTCTTTATCCAAGAGGATGAGGGCTTTTCCAAGGACTGTGGCAGAAAACCAGAGAGAGGAGATCACATCGGCCAGGTTGCCAAAGTCTTCGGTGACTGTGAAGAGCGTAAAGAAGAACAGCAGGAGGGAGGAGAGCAAATATGAACTTGGGCACTGGAGTCTCATTTTGGAAACATTATAAATTTCTGTGATCTTTTTTTCTGACACAGCTTTTGTGAAGATACAAATGGGAAAATTGCTAGTGTGGTGAATAGTGCAAAGCAGTAAAAATGATCAGTCCGATTCAAAAATTAAAAAAGAAATCAGTTAGACTTAGCTTCCAGGAATCAATGGAAAAGAAAGGTTGGATGCTTATCTTAATGTGGCACTGATTGTTTACATGCATTGCGTGCATCAGAAAAACTAAAGAAATATTGAACTTCACTATATGAACACAAATCTGGTCTTCATTGACTTCACTATGTGGGAAATTGGACCCATGTGTTTTACAACTGTAAAATCCTGACGCTGGTGGTATAGTAGTATATTTTTGACTTCTTATTTGAGGGTTTTCTACTTCAGTATTAAATAATTTTATGATATACTTTATGTATTAATATGAAGCTCATAAGTATAGATACATGTTTTATTGAAACAGCTTTTATTAAGTTATAAATTATATTTAATTTTTTTTAAAAAAAATTCATATGGACTTCATAAAAGTTGCAGTTTTATAATGTGTTGCCTTTACTGAATCTTTACTACTTGTCTTCCACTTCTAAAATGTGATGAATATAGCTTCACTGTGGCCTGAAGTGTACTTAAGTACATTCTAAGTGGATATGACCAGCTCTAAATATTCAGTAAGTGTCTTCATGATAAAACCCTACAGAAAAAAAAGATGTTAAGACAACAATGCTAAGGTTATAAAGCCAAGTGTTTGAAAGTAAAGACACGCTAGTGTGGAGCAGAATTTATCACCCCTTCTGCTGTTAGTCATTTATTAAGCAATTGATTAGTCCCTTTTTCTAACAATATCTGTGCTTCTGCGAGCAGTGATGTTGTGACCTGTTGTTTGAGCAGACTCTGGAAATTAAAATAATTAGCAGTAAACTGAACACAACTCAGTCATATCCACTGCTAATATTAATTCTTGGAGTTTAGCTGACACATCAGCAGACATGATAGTGTTTTTGCGCCTGAATTACGTACTATATTAAACAGGAAAAGAAAGAAAACAGGTTCAGATAATGAGTATTCAGTAATTAAGAGACTATCTAGTTCATGGATGACATTTGAATGTAGATCTGAGGCTTTGTACCAAAAGCAGGCAAACACTCTGGGAGAAGAAATTGTTCACAAAGTGCTCACATCTAGTGACTAATGAAAGATAAATGCTATGTTCAGGAAACTTAAAATCTTCAAAAGTTCTTGTGAATATTGTTTTCGTAATATTTAATCTCAAACTGTTGGATAACCTTTTCATCTTCAGAAGCACAAAATCAGTAAGATCTCCCTTGCCTAGGACTTGGCACTAAAATTGTTCAGAAACAGTAAATGCTGCAGTAATTGGAACTATAACTACATGAATTAAAGACCATAGGTGCGTAAGAAGAATGGATTTCTGAGTTACCTTCTGGCTACCCAAATCTGAGGAGATAAAAGTGTACATAAACCCGGTTTTTTGATCTCCAGCACAGTTGGGCTAAGCACTGGGGAAGGAGTCTAGCTGGGACATATTCCTGATAAGGTCATTTAATAGGAAATGCTCGAGATGAGCTAAAGTTGTATTTATTGTCCTTCAAATCCTGTTTCTGTTGCTCCTTGCATGGATTACAGCTTGACCATACTGGAAGAGTTGAGACATCTTGTTTCTGCTACTTTGCCAATAGGTTTATCATGTTTTATTTATGAGAGTTATGTCCCTGCCCTGAAAACTCTTGCTTCTAAGGCAAAGAAGATATGGCCTAGTAACCAATATCTTCTTAATGACTCTGTGGTGAATATCAGCTACTTTGAGCATTATATGTAGGGTAATGTGGAGAAATAAGTAAGGAGATTTAGGATTTTCATAGGTAAAAAAGTGGAAAAGGCTTTCTCAGAAAACAAAACCATCCTGTATTTTATTTTGTAATAAATGTGAATACAGAAATTATTTAGACTGAGAGGGTGCTGTCTAATGAAGCCTCATTAGCAGTGTATTATATAGCCATATTGAGGATCCAGGCCTACAAGAGACTGAGCACTTCAACAGTGATAATTATTCTGCATTTTCTCTGGTGCGGGCCAATTGTTTTCTTAGGCAGTAATTAATGAAAGGTCTATTTAGGAATCATGAGCTTTTAATATAACTGTGAGTAGGTATTTCACCTTAGGGTATAGCACAGATGCCTAAAAGTAATTTGCTTTAATAGACAGCACCTAGTCTGACTTCAGAACATTTCAGAGTTGTGCTTCAGCCCATGCTCCTAGAGCGCTAGTTACACTTTAATAGACTGCCAAACAAGTACAATGTCCTCTACTGACATCAATGAGTTTTGGATTAGGACTATTTGATTAGCAGTTACTCACTTTATTTGAGTTTGGAGCATGAAATGACGGTTCAACATAGCACAGCAATTTAATTTCTTTAAAGCTCAGCACATAGTTAGCATTAGTCATGTAAAATTTACATGGAAATATATTTTTTTTGTTTGTGGCAGGATAATTTCCTGCAGCCTAGATTTCTTTGTCTCTTGGAATATACTAATGCTATCCAGTTACTTTTTGTCATTAAACCCTGAAGCATTTACTTAAAGGAAAAAATCATAATTCTATCCTTTACACAGAACTGAAAATTTGCTAACCTAGGATTAGGTGGAACATATTAGCATGTACACAAGTACTTAATTACATTAGTGATGCAAATGTTTTGCAAGATTATGGTTTTGTAAACAAAATGATCTTGTTATTATAGAGAATTTGTGATAAATGCAATGTGAAGGAGCCTCAGAGGCTCTGAGAAATGAGGCACAGTACCATGTTTACTGCCTAAAACAAGGGTTCCTTTAAAACACTTTGAATCCCCAAAACACTGTTAAAAGAAATGCTGTTTAATTTTACATGGTAGATTCCGTAAAAATTCTATTCTGATTTTATTCTTGTTCTGTATGGGTTACTTTAGTATAATAAAACTAGAGCAGTTTTTTCCTAGCTGAGCTTCTAGATGTTCTACATCCCCAACGACTGAAAACACATGTGAGTACAGAACTAATTTCACACCTCCAACACTAAAACTTGGAATACCTGTTCATACATTTAATTTACAAAATATTAGAAAATATATTACGTGGCATGAAATATGCTGCAACAAATATTTAGGGTTCTTAGGAAATAGGGGATCATTTCATGTTTACACCTGGCAGACGGTAGTCTGCATCTTGAAAATTGTGGCTTACATGTCTAAAATACTATTTTCTATCTCCCTGAAGCTGTTTACTACATTTCTTACATCTGTATTTTAACATTAAAGTGTTGATTATAATTTGCTATTAATAAAACTTTTTGCTTTCTTTTTTTGGGGGGGGAGGTCGTACTTGAATATCCATATTTTTCTCAATTCTGTGGTAATCTTATGTGAACAAAGGTAACAGAGTTGACTGTAAAATGATTTTATTGCTTAAATACAAAGTATTCTTGCTTGATTAGCAAATAAGAGAATCTGAACATAATTCTTCTTTGATGACCTTCATAACTCAGTGTGATTTTTGCCAGGGGCGTCCATTCTAGTCTTACAGCTATCAATACCCTTCTGTCAGGGCGCAGCAAGGGCCAGCCACTCCCTAAGGGACAGGGAGCCAGGAGCAAGTCATGATGCCAGAGGTATTTATGGAACATGGAAGAGTAGGAGGAAATAATAATAATAAAACAAACAAACAAACAAACAAACCAACCCCCCAATATTATTTTGGTTGCAAAATCACATTCCTGGAAATTAGGATGCACTAAGAGGCATAGTTGCCTCTCTAAGCCTCATTCCCCTTCCCTGTGTGAGCAGATTATGTGCTGAAGAAAGTCAATGTATTATGTAAAAATAGTATATAATTGGTTAACCCACCTTAAGATTTTTACATAAAGAAGCAGAAAGCGCATATTAAGCACTTCTTAAACATGAAATTGTGATTTTGAAAACTAACTCCCCACTTTTTGCAGCAGAACTTAGAGTGTTATTTCTTAGGTTTTTTAAAGGAAAAACTTCACAGAACTCCACAAACATATTTTTCCTCATTTGGCTTTGAGCTTTAAACCTGTGACCCATTTGTGGTGAGTTTCAGCATTTTAATCTCGTGCCAAGGGAATGTTGGTATTTCACTGTATTTTGTAAGGAATATGTTAGCCAGATTATATAAACCAGAACCTTAATAGGTGTCTTTTATCACCTTAAATCTAAATAATTTTTTTTTTTTCTGTAAGAAAAAAGCCTGGGTTATTATTAAGCATTTCAGAAATGCTGTACAACCTCCAGCAGTTTGTGGCATCTCTGGTACAGCATATCATGAGGGGACCAGTTCTGGAATATTTGTTGGGAAGGTGGCCAAAACCTTTCTGAGGAATCCAGCCAGTGCAGGACAAACCATGATTTTAATAATCTTTAATAAATAAGTAAATAAATAACCCCCATGGTAAACATTAATGTTATTCCAAAGCCATTTTTTCTCTCCATGGATTTTCTCTCTGCTTTCCTGATTTTTGCCTGTTAATTAAAAGAAGGTAGAAGACATAATAAGGGTATAGAATATTTTATAATGGAAAAAGAAAACCTTGAACTGCTCTTATTCCAAGTTTCCTTATGATATATGTTGGCACATGTAGATATAGATACGTATATCTATGTACATACTTACATACATGTACACATGCAGTGCCACATCTTCAGCTGATTGAACAACAGTTATTACTTACACCAACTTGATTTGTCACAGGATGAGTATGTCTGGTAAGGCCATATACAATGTCACAAGTATAAATAACAAAATTTAAACAATACTATCCTATTTCTGTATTAAAATCAAAATATAAATATGTATACATATAGACATGCAGACATATATAAATATATATAACAAATAGGCAAGAGACCAGTTTGCAGCTGTCTATCTGTTCATTTATCTATGTAATTTCAAACTATTTCTGTAATACCATGATGCTTTACTGCCATGAAACTCATTTCATATTCCATCAGTCCCTTTGAAAATGATGAAGTGAGATCATTTACCCTGTTCTTGTTAGTGGGCTGGGCTTTTTATTCTTACTACAACAAAATGAGAGAATAGCCTCGAAAATTCATATCCATTACTACAACAGATGTACCACAGTGATATCAGTCAGATCGTGTTTAATATTTGTGCTAATAAAGAAAAATATTCTGTCATTTGACAAAGTCTGAAATGAGAAAAGTTGGTGTGTTTTCTTTCTGTTCTGCAGAAGCTTGTGTTCTGACTGAAAGTACGCCTGACCTCCAATTTTCACATCTTTTTGTGAAAACTCCTGCAAAGTTCAAGAACGCTTAGGCATATATGACTTTGTTTGGAACTTGTGTAAGTCTGAAGATATCTACTTTTAGCATGAGGCTGTAATTAATAATACTTTGCAGGCATCCAAATGTCTCTAAGCCTTCTGCAAAATTTAATTAATACTTTTAACAACCTGGAGAGGTAGTCATGGGAGATAAAAGAATTCTTTCACATGAATTGAAATGCAGCTGTCCTTGCACTGGCATGTAGCAGCTGTTTAACAGGAGGTGGAAGCACAGTTTAAGACTGGAGATGAGCTAAAAGCAAGACAAAATTTCAGTAGTAGAGGTATAGTGTCCAAGGTTGGTTGAAGGGTGGACATTATGGCAAATGCTCAGTGGACTCTATCATGATTCCATATGCCTGGTCCATGACGACTGCAGTTTGTTGTAAATTGATGAGAAAAATAGACACTTTACTAACGGATGCCTTCTATGTACTTAGATGGACAGATAAATAATTAAATGAATCAGATGCAAGCAAAATTATATTTTGATAAAAATGATGCACCAGACTACTTCTGATTTCCGCAGTGTGAGCAAAGCATCACAAATTGGAGAAAATCTATTTTATTAGTTTTGAAACAGTCTTTTGAGGATGCGTGGCAGAACAGAAGCAATATTTGTTTAAAATAAAGCTGCCATTTTAGTTCTCAAGTAATAAGATGCCTATATAAACTCAAAATAAGGTAATTTCCTATTGTAAGATCACTATTGATAGAGGTATCTTAAGCATTTCGAAGGCCTTGTTTGCTGTAGTAGCTGGAGGTCTTTGGGCAGGCAAATGTATTCACAAAGCAATTCTCCACCATATGCACTTTGGAAGTGATGAGCATATGTGTTGGAGTCATCAGAGCAATTTCTGCCTATAAAACAGTTCCTTTCCAGAGTTTCTGGCAGTGAAAGGGTTCAAGGAAAGTGGCTTGTCATTACGAAGACAGCCAACAGCCACACAGTTTTATGGGGACTAGAGAATCTGCCTGTACGGTGTGGGGGACTGTTCCCCCCAGCACTTGCTGGAGGTTTACACCAGGCCCAGGCCTATAGCCTGCACCTTTGGATGACTCTGGCTGTTGTGGTTTTATTAACGCATCCATTGTAGTTCACTTTCATGAGTGCCATATCAAAGGCTTAGAAGCTCATACAACGCTCCATTTTCAGCTGTTGTAGTTCATACAATATTAATATATTAAATATCATTACTTTCAAATGTCTCGTGATAAAGGGAGTCAGCAATATTCCCCTGGGTTAGTTCCTTCATTTAAAGAGACATGCTTCTACTGCAGAGAGGTAGTGGCAATAGTATTTTAGACAAACAGCTATAAAACAAGAAAAAGTCCTACTTTCCAGTATTAATCCATCAGAAAGCTTTTAAGGATTCATCTTGTCTGAAATATTCATAGGCAGCAAAATGTCCTGAATGCCCTACAGAATTTGTGCAGAGTCAGGCAGGTGATTGATAGTGAAGTTCTGTTCTGAGTCACTCACAGTATGTAATTCTATTTGTCTTGCCAAACACTAAAGAGCAAGCAACTCATAAAATGTAAAGGTAACGGGGCTCGTATTTTCCCCCATTTAAGAAAGAACCTGGTGTCTCCACTTCACTGTACTTCACTGAATGTAACAAATTTCCATTAAATCAAAGGAGAAAGGCACACTGTTCCTAGCGGAGCACTTAGAAACTGTGTTAGGCAGGTGTCATTTATTGTATCATGTATATTTGTGTATACGATTTCAAAAAACTTCTCCACAATTTTACATCATAAGCATCTGAGATAAATCAATAGCTAGCTCTTTCTCTTCATTTATAAAGATATTGAAAATATATTGAAGATCCTACCATTCAGTCCTTACGTAAAAAAAATCCAGCAATCCCAATACTTCACTAAAATACCTTCAAGTCTATAAATACTGTCTTAATTTATCTGGTTATATTATGACAAAAGAGGTAATAAAATCAGGTTTGGTTACCTACTTTTGTTAAAATGCTGTGTGGTTGGTGGAATTTTTGGGGGGTTTCTTTTTGTTGTTGGTGGTGGTTTTTTGTGTGTGTGGTCTTTTTTTTTCACCCCAAGAAAATGCTGGTCATATTTGCATGCTCTGTCATTAGTTTATTTCTTTTCCTGCAAACTTGTAGGGAAAGATATGTAGATGGGTATAAAACCATAAATTAAAGATGAAATTGCAGCTTAAACTCTGCCTTTCGTTTTTTTTCTCATTTTAAACTAGGCTATCAAAATGGTTGGACATTTTATATAGCATTTATTTTTTTGTTTTGGCCGGTGTCCATGTAGCTGCTTTCCCAGTGGGCCTCAACTGATAACATGCAACCATTTTTCTTTCTGCTGAATCCCATTGCATCTCTGTGAAAACCTGTTTCGACAGAACTCATGAAATGTCCTGCTGCCAGGACACTGCTGGGAATAAAACCCAGCCATACCCGAAGGTGATGTATGTGTTCTGTAGTTTCAGAGCTAGACATGCTCAGCACCACACCGACAGGGAAGAAAGCTATTCATGCAATAACGTAAGTGTCCCATGTGGCATTCTTTGCAGCCATCAAAGGTATTGCAGCTGAGTTGTCTGCCTTTTGCCACATTTCACCAAACCGGGAAGTTGATGAAATAAAACTAGGAAATTAATGAAATACTGGCAGAGATCCTCACGAGCTTCCCCAAGTTTCATAGCATTCCTCAAGAAAGTGGAATATGTAGCTTTCCCTGTCACTTTAACGGTAATAAGGCACCCGGTGACAAACAGCCGGTTTCTGCCGGATGTTATCAGATACCACTTGAACACAAGGTGAGGAAGACTGAAAACCCTACTCTGATATTCAATAGGGAAAAATTATTTCCTGACCCCACTGGCAGCTTGCATGTCATGGATGCAAACTGGGAGACCCAGAGCTCAAACTGGTGGAAACTTGTTGGCCTTGTTGGTGGGCCTATCACTACATTAAAAATGTGTGCCACGTTTTTCAAGCATGAGTGCTGCAGGGTGTGGAATGGGAAATATGCATGCTCAGAGACCTTGTTTTTACACCAACTCAGTAAATTCAGCTATTTCACCTCTACTGAGGGCAACCTACTCTGTGAAAGACTGAAGGATTTCCTAACTGGCTTTTAGCACTAGTCATGTTTGGTTTTGTCCTTCTTCATACAACGGCCATGAAGTGCAACTGGAACCGCATTTGTTTAAGACTGAAAATGCCACTACACTGAAAAAAAGCAGGCATTTAAAAATGTGTTTACAGTTGAAAACCGATAATGTAATAAAGATAAATCCAGTTGTAGTTGGGAGAAAAAGAAAATAGGTGAAAAAAGGGAAGAAAAGAAACACAAAGCAATGACAAGCTTATCCACCCCATACAGAGGGAAAGTCAGAGTAGAGGCAGGAAGCAGAAGGGGGGAAATTAAGAACAGAAGAGTGCAGAACAACACAAACAACTTTGTGTCCATAAATCAATTATTTTTTATTCAGCAGCATCTTTCTGTTGCCCTACAATATTTGACTTGGACAATGTTCATCTGTTAGCTTGTTTATTGAATAACACCCTGTTTTTTCAAAAGCATTATTCCACTTCCATTTTTTTCACTGTTTGCCTACTTTTGCCTGTTAAATCAGACAAGTGGAGGAGAGCATGAGGCTTTCTACTTTTCTATAGAACAATTTCATCGGCTGGTGAAATTATGCATGGCACAAAATGACTCATAGAATTGCCACAAATTATGCATCAATTCACCCCCCCAAATGTAGTCTAGATGAACGAACAAATATACTATAAATTTAGAAGTGTCTCCACATGCAAGCCTGGTTTTTTGCATTCTTATTCCTCTAAGCCTCATTGAAATCAGTAATGCAAGCATCCTCTTTCAATCAGCATCAAAGACAATTGAAAAAATTACAAAAAATAATAAGCTGTAAAAGTGGGATTAGTGCCTTCTGGCAAGATATTAATGGTACTGATTATACTCATGTCTCAATAAAGAATCAATGGGCCAGATCCTCAGCTGATATAAAGTGATTTCAGCAGAGCTGTGCTGCTTTAATATCCCAGGTGAAGATCACATTCTATTTAGGGAAAGCCATGTTGCATCCTTGGTTCCGGAATCTAATTACCTGGCAATGCTGGGGAGGAACAGAAAGGTGTGTTACTTAATAGGTCTATATCTGAGCAGATGATGGGCTTATTGCCTGCCTACTCTAGAGTGCACTGTAGTTAAACGGAAGGATACCTGTAAAAGGCACGATTGGCCAAAAATAAATCATCTGCTACTCTGATGAAAATGTGAATACTGAAAGAGGGATAAAACTCATACTCATATTGTCTGGATTCTGGGTCCCATCATGAATCCCATGTAACTTCCGGTGATGGTTGAAACTCTGGTTAGCTCCAGCAAGGCTGGCGTCACTGTGCAATAAGGTCAACAGAGAGGCTGTGATTTCTGTGCTCTGGGCAAGCGTAGAGGAAGGTAAAGTAAATGCCTTTTGAAGCTGTTTTTGTGGGCAAAAGTGAATGGTAAAAAGGTTAATTATTTACACTGTCTGCCAGCAGTGTAAGAACAGCATGTGTTCAGAACAAGAGTCAGACTCCTGCTGAGGAATATGATCAAGATAAAACAAATGCCAAGAGACTGATAAAACAATGCAAATGACAATACTTGCCTAGCTTGGAAAAGCAGATGGAACAGGATAGAAATACTAATAAGGTGAGGTCATTCTACGAGGACGTCACCGTATGGAGGCAAGAATATTAACAACAACAAAGCTCGATAAAGGACAAAAAAGAAGTTATCATATGAATAGAATACACATTTACACAGAATGCCATTATAGATGGTGAGATATTTTGACGAGTGCTTTAATGAAGAGATCAGTAAAGGTGGACAACCATTGGTTGTGCTCACTGTTGAGGAACCAAATTTTGACAAGTTCCAAGAGGCATCAGGAATGTTCAAACAACAGAGCTTCTGATATCAAATCATTGAATTCTACTGAAGTATTAAAAACATGAAGCAAGAATTCAAACAAACTCTCTACGCATTCATTTTGTTTGTTTGTAAGTTTGAAAAGAAACCAGAGGACTTTTTCAAAAACATACCCAACTTAGAAAAAGGAAGATAAAGTCCAGAGGAGGACCACAAAGTTGATCAGAGGGATGGAGCACCTCTCCTGCAAGGACAGGCTGAGGGAGTTTGGCTTGTTCAGCCTGGAGAAGAGAAGGCTCCGGAGAGACCTAATCACAGCCTTCCAATACCTAAAGGGGCCTACATGAAAGCTGGCGAGGGGATGTTTCTTCGGGAGTATAGTGACAGGACAAGGGGTAATGGGTATAAACTAAAAGATGGGGGATTTAAATTAGACGCTAGGGAGAAATTCTTCACTGTGAGGGTGGTGAGGCACTGGAACAGGTTGCTCAGAGAAGTTGTGGACGCCCTATCTCTTGAAGAGTTCAAGGCCAGGTTGGATGGGGCTTTGGGCAATCTGGTGTAGTGGAGGGTGTCTCCCTGCTCATGGCAGGGGGATTGGAATTAGATGATCCTTATGGTCCCTTCCAACCCAAACCATTCTATGATTCTGTAAAATGGAAGAAGCATGAAGGTTTTTTCTTCTTGTTGATGCCCAATAACAACCTATCTCTGAGGTCCTTTCACATCGACTGATTCATCCTAGGAAGGCAATATAAGTCAGATATTTGTAGAATCAATATGAATTCCAGCAGAAGATGCTCAAATTTAGCTATTAGTTGAGAAAAGTAAGAAATATAACTGAAACATACACATATTTGTATATCATTTTCAGAAACAGATAATAAGGTTCCATGCAATGACTTGTGAGATACAGATAATTTAGGTCTTAATAAAGTGATTACATTGCTTTGGTTGTGTGTCTTTGGCTCAAAAAAGGTGCAAAAGCATTTATGTTTTTGTTTAACAGCTGGTTGTCAGATTTTGGACAGGCCTTAGTAGACAGTCAAACCCCTCAATTTCAGTACTGAGATAGTTTGTTATCTTGGACCATTAATTACTAACAAAAATTGAGGAGAGAGGAAGTTTAGGCATGGACAAAGAACTCTAATTCTTCTTTTCTCTGATGTTCCATATGAGCATGAACTTGGTCTCTTCACTAAGGAAGAAAAGTAGAGACAAGGACATGGAAAATAAGGACTTTTTGTGTCCACTAATGCAATATGGGGAAGCAAAGTTCTAATAAGAAATGGAAGTCTATGCAAATCCACACATAGCTGAAAAAGCAGAACCCATCTCAGTTGGAATAATGAAGAGAGATTAGGTAAGTGCCTTTAGAAAGGCTTTTATGATGACATTTGATCTCATGTCCATTGAAGGATGGAGAGCAGGGCAATACATAAGACCAGCAAACATGAATGACCAACAATAAGGAAAATATCCAGGAGAAGATAGAGCCAGTCTGTGAGAGAGGTCATGTAAGGTCTACAGAGCCAGGTCCCCAATGAGATGTGAATTTCAGTAGTCCTCAGGAATAATAAATGATTTTTTTCTATGTGTGCCTCAACACTAGGAAATGAAAGTCAGGCTTATGAGGGGGCTGCAACAAATGCCCTGACTCCTACAGGAAGTCTTCTCTAGTGAGAGAGCTTTCTTGAGACAATAAATGTGAGATGTGAGTGTAGAAGCTAAACACAGAAGAGCTGATCTTAGAAAAGAATTTAGCCATTGACTTAAATTTTGCTATCTGCTTAGTGAAATACCTATGATTTTTTTGACCTCAGATGTTGTTTGGAAGTATTTTTCGGTATTGCCTAATCCACTGACAGTCATATGCTTATCTTTGCGCAACATTTCTGCCTTTGTTCTATTATCATAACGATTATCACCCCTATCCCCCCCTTTGTTACAATACTCTTTCAGTGGAGATCTACATATCACACATATATTTTTGTAGCACTTATTATCCTGTATATTTAAAATGAAAACGTAGTCTCTCATTTCTCTTTTTGAACAGCTACTTTTCTTTTCTGACAATGACTGATACAGAACAAAGATTGCCTTCTTACAGAGCTTTTTTTTTGCTTACCATATTATCTACAGCTTCCCTGTTTTTCACCTTCGGTATTTTAAAAGGCAGAAACTGAACTGGGTTCGATACATTTCATTTCATCTGAGAAATAAAAGAAATATGGGGTTGAAAGCTAGAAATGGACAAAGGGTTATTGGAATCTATGACTCCTCTTGCAGCTTTGTCTTCTGTAAGGCTTTCCTCTTAATATGAAAAGCTGATCATTCAGTAAAAGGTATAGTGGAGAAGAAAATACTCAAAAGTCACTTTTGCTATATTCAACAAATATTATAACTCTAAGATGTGCTATCATTTTATAAACCTATGTGAAGGACTGCTTTCCTATATACAATTTGACAAATAGATATGTTTATGTCTCTGTGTATACAAATGGATTACAGAGTATAATTTATAAAAAAGAAATAGTCCCTTGCCAGATTCAGGGGCTGCTTCTCCCACTTAGAAGTTACTGCCTTTTTTAACCCTGTGGAGCGATTTACTTTGTAATTGTAACAAACAGAAATAAAACTTTTTCTGATACCGATAACTTGCACTTTGTGTTTGGTATCTGACAAGTCCCTTTCCAATAGTTTTTCTTGATGTTATTCTGCCTCCACATACAGAGAATGTTATAATTTTGGTCTGACTTACAAGAGTTTAGGAATGCATTCCTACTTCCTTCCCAGAGGGCATTGTTATCCTTTTGCAACTCTACTGTATGGTGTTGCAGAAGGAAGCTTACCACTTTGATGTGGATTCCTTTTAAAGCAGCACAGAGTATTAAACTAGTCATCCAGAGTTGCAGAGAGTCGAAAACAAACAGTGCTGTTTCAGAGAGCATTCATGAATTCAGCTTCAGGGGAAAAAAAAATAAATAAATCAATACTCATGGCCAAAGGACAGAATAGCAACATTAAATTTTATTTTTTGATGGGTCACTTAAAAATTAGTGATATGAATGGCATCATAACTGAGAGCATATGTCCTTATAATTAATCTGTGATTCACCTGGTAAAAAAAAAATTATTTTCCTAAAATTCACCCAAATTATCTACTTCAGTTTAAATTTGAAGGTGAAAGATGACAAGATAATAGGAGCTACAATAACACTTTGGTTGAGACTTAATTAGTGGGAGCCATCAGACCTTTCATTTTGCACGTTATTAATCTTTTTCCTACTGAAATTGTTTTAGCAAATCGCATTTCACAATTTTACGCTTGTGTTTGGCATCTGAATCCAAATTCTCTGGAATGAAATTGGTTTCTCTGGTTTTCTCTCATGTGTGGATGAAAAGTTAAATCACACCCAGTCACCACCCACTTTGGCATAGTTGTATATGAACAGGAAGACCAGAATTAGCATAGCTACCAACTAAGAATGAAATGAATTCTTTCTTGAAGGATAGATCTTGGCACCATCATGTTGTTCTGCATTGCTTTGACTCAGTAGTAAAGCTTGGATTCGGTAGTAAAGCTTAACTTCTGGGGGTGCATACACCGCAGCTAGAAAAGAAAGACTATGTAAATTTCTATGTGTAGTGTAGAAACCCACTTCTGAAAACCTTAATTAAAAATATGCAAGTATTAGACATGAAACTTGGATGAATGGTCAGGCCCACGGAAGCCAGTCACTAGTGGTGTACCACAGAGATTGATTCTGGAGTCAATGCTGTTCGATATCACCCTCAGCAAGTTCACAGATGATACAAAATGAGATGGTGCCCTTGTAACAGGGGATGCTGAGAAAGTGGAGATACTGAATGCCTTCTTTGCATCCATCTTTCCTACAAAGACTGCCCCTTGGGAATCCTGGACCCTGGAGGTAAGAGAAAGAGTCTGGGGTATGGAAGACCTCTCATCAATCAAACAGGATATGGTCAGAGAGCACCTGGCCAAAATCGATGCACATAAATCCGTGGGACCCTATGGGATGCACCCACAAGTGCTG
>VWZZ01006782.1:27357-38796 GCA_013399095.1 Psophia crepitans
AGCGAGGGCATGGCTGGGGTGTCCCTGACCCCCCCCCGTCCCCCGCGCCCCACTCACGTCCTCGAGTAGTCCCAGGTGACACACTGCGGGTGGGACGTGCCCTGTGGACAGAGGGACAGGTTGGTGCTTCACCCCCTGCCCTGCTCCCAGCCCTGGGAGGGGGGATCAGCCCGTGGGGACCTGCCTGGCTCCCCCAGTGCGGTTCGTCCCCACCGCGGGCGCGGAGATGAGTACTTGTGGCCCCCAGTTGGGAGCTGCTGGTCTCTGCTGGGTTCTCGGTGTCTGGGGGTGAAGGGGCTGGTGGGAGCCACAGGGGACCGAGAGGTGACACAGTGATGGAACAGGACGGGGACACTCACGTTGATGATGTGGGAGAGCTCCACCAGGACGAGGGGCTCCGCAGGCTTGGTTGGTGGGCGCACCGTCACCATCAGCACCTTGGAGGTGACGGCCAGGGGGGTCCTGCAGGGAGGGGCACTGGCTGTCACAGGGATGGGGACACGGTACGGGGGACAGCGGGTGGCCTGACTCACCTGGGCGGGGGCAGGATCAGCCCCAGCGTGCGGTACAGCACGGCCCCGATGACGAAGTGGGACGCCTCATCCGTTTCTGCCGAGAGAGGGGAAGGGAGAGCGGCGCCGTGACCCGGTGCCCGTCACACGCGTGGGCTCAGCGAGCACACGTGCACACGTGTGAGCCCACACTTCTGTCCCCGACACGCGTGAGGGAACACGCACCCTCTCCCTGACACAAGCGCAGCACACGGACACACGCAGGCGCGCGGGCTGCCAGGAGGCTGCCTGCACGCTCACACACGTGTGCGCACTGCCGGGTGTGCACACTCCCATACCTGTGTTTCCCAGATGTGCACGCTCACACACGCGTGCGCACTGCCGGGTGTGCACACTCCCATACCTGTGTTTCCCAGATGTGCACGCTCACACACGCACAGCCCCAGACATGCAAGCTCACGTGTGTTCACACACATGCACGCTCCCAGATACGCATGCTCACACATGTGTGCAAACGTACACTGCACCAGAGGTGCATGCCGCATGTGCACAGCACCAGGCGTGCCCACGCACGTGCACCTTCACGCACGCTCACGCATGTGTGCAAACGTACGCTGCACCAGAGGTGCATGCCGCATGTGCACAGCACCAGGCGTGCCCACGCACGTGTGCGCGTGCTCACGCACGTGCACCTGCACGCACGCTCACGCATGTGCACGCTCCCACGCAGCCCCAGGCGCACACTCCCTCGCTCACACACGTGCACACACACTCAGCGCTTGCTCGCTCCCGCGGGCCCAGCCCTGCCTCACCGGCGGAGGCGAGGCTGAGCACCTCCCTGGGGATGAAGAGCTTGTCCTCGGAGCTGCGGACCCAATCCTTCATGCCCCGGCGCCCCTTCATGGGGAAGTTGATGTCGCTGGAGACAGCGGAGACGGGTTCCCTCTGGATGCTGATCACTGGCAGGGCAGAGCGGGCGTCACTGGCCGGCTCCCTGCGCCCGCTGAGGCCCCGTGCCCGCCCTGCCGCTCACCCAGGTTGTCGGTGACGATGAGGGAGCTCTGGAAGGCCTTCAGCGCATCCCCCACCAGGTGGATGAAGTCCTCCACCACCTTCATCAGGTGCACGGAGCCGGGCGAGACCTGTGGGCGAAGGACCAGCTCCGCAGCCGCTGGGATGCGTCCCCACGGTGGGGACATCTGGGTCGACCCGGCCACCCACCCGTGCCCTGTTCCACTCACCTGCTGGGCGTCCTCCCACTTGTCCCGGTTCTCCGCGTCCACCATGTAGCTCACCACCTGGAAGAAGCGCTGCGGGGACGGGGCTCAGCGGGGCTGGGGTCCAGGGACTGACCGCCGCCACCTCCCCGGGGGTGTCCCTCGCTGTCCCCCGCTCACTACCTGCACGTCCTCGGAGGATGGGGTGTAGGTGGCCCTCTTGAAGGTGTCAGTGACGTTGCGCAGGATCTCCACGGAGAAGAGCAGGTCCCCGCTGTAGTAGGTCTTGCGGGCCATGAGCTCCAGCAGGCTCCGCACCACTTGCGACATGCCCTCGCCTGCCAGCACCCGCTGCCCCTTGGCGAGGTGCTCCCGCAGCTTGTACGGGGGGGGACACACTGGTGTCACTCAGCTGCCAGCACCCTGCAGTGCTCTGTGTCCCCAGGTCCCTCGCCATGCCCAGAGCCCAGGCAGTGCAGACACTGCAGAGCTAATTGCACTAATTAGTGCAGCAGCACTACATGGGGGTCTGGGGGGGTCCTTCCTAACCCGAGAGCCATCTCCCGAGGATGCAGGAGCACAGTTCGGACTGGGGTCCCCCTCCAGCTCTAGGGTGGGGTCCCCTTTTCCCAGCCCTGGCTCAGTTTCCCCATGCAGCTGCTGGGTTTCCCTGCCCTGGAGGGGACAGCGAGGGCTGGGGACAGGGCAGAGCCCCAGAGATGGGGAGGTGGGAGGGGGAAGCCGCGCCAGAGCGTGCACCTACTGAGAGATGCAAATATCGGTACTCGTGGGAGATGCAGCGGGCGAAGCTGGGCACACCCCAGTAGGCGACGCCGTGGGGGCTCAGCAGGCACCGGCGACTGGCGGACCCTGCGCGGGAGAATCGGGTTTGACGCTGGCACAGGAGCAGCGTCCCTGGCACGCCGAGGACGGGTGGCACTGCCTGGCACCCCGCCGCCATCCGCCACCCCCCGCCCTGCTCCAGGGTGTGGGGGGCTCGGGGATGCTCGCCCCTCACCCGTGGCGTTGGGGGGACATTTGTTGTAGATGATGTCCCCGGCAGCCGTTTTCTTCCAGGTCATCAGCATGACGTACTCGTCCTTACACATCTCGTGGTAGGCTGCGGGGGTGAGAGGGAGGGTCAGGCGCAGCCCAGGCACAGGGCGATGGGCACCAGGGCGGGGGTGCTCCATACCTGGGCACTTCTTCTCGTTGCAGGTCTTCACCTCCTCGCCGGTGCCCTCGCAGGGGTAGCCCTGCACGCCGGTGCCCTCGCACATGCGGAAGCGGCGCTGCCAGCCGGTGTCACAGGTCTTGGAGCAGAGGCTCCAGTGGTTCCAGGGGCCCCACTTGCTGTCGGCTGTGGGGATGGGGACACTGTGGGACACCTGGTTCAGCACAGCGAGCGGCACCCAGGGAGACGGGGACCCAGCAGTGGCTGCCCGCCGCACCACGAATCGAAACCCCCGCGGGGTGTGAAATCCGTGCATCGATGATTTCAATCTCTTTCAGACCAGACCAGCGCCCCGGTGCAGCCGCCCGGCCGCTCCCCCGCCGGCAGCCCAAGGGCACCCCTGGCGCGTGGCAGAGCCGCTCCCTCCCTCCCTCCAACTGCTGCGGCGGCCACGGCACAGCGCCTGCCTCCCTCTGCGCCTGCGACCGATGCCAGGGGGTCGAGGACAAGACGCGGATGGGGCCAAAGGACGGGATGAGGACGCGGTCCATCCTTTGGCCTGACTACCCAAGGTGTCCCCCCCATCCCCACAACTGGCCCCAGCCCCATCAGCTGCCCCACGTGCAGGCATCAGAGCTTGCACAAGCTTGCACGCCCAAAGCACGCCAGGACCTGCAGCCACCGGGCACCAACGGGTCCCCCCAGTGTGACACAAGGGGGAGGGCACGTGCCCGGCTCCTCCAGCTGGGATGTGCCTGGAGGGCACAACCGGCACGAGGGGGGCGGCTGCTGATCCCCCCACGTCACCCTTTGGCTCCTGCTGCTACCCCCACGTCCACATCCGCAGTGGAGGGGGCTACCGGCACCCTCGTGTCACCAGCGGTGACACCACAGCGGCTGTACAGCAGACGCACGGCTGGCCCGCGTGCCGCCGTGCCGCGCCAGCAGCACGCGTGGTCTCCCCCCCGCTCCCCCTCAGCGCGCGGGGCCTTACTGGGACAGGTAGGGTTGGAGCACTCCCGGGCGTCGGCGTGGGCCCCCCGGCACTCGGCCCAGCCGTGGGCCGAGACGCTGCACTTGCGCGTCCGCTGCTGCGTGCCGTTGGCGCAGGTGACGGAGCAGCGGCTCCAGGCGCCCCACTCCAGCCACTGCCCTTCCACTGCGGGGACAAGCGAGAGCGGCGTCAGCCCCCACCGGCCGGCGGCCCCTCGGCCGCACGGCAACCAGCTCCCCAAGACCCACGCCGGGCTCTCCGTGCAACGGGTCCAACCTACGGACGTGCTGGCTCCTCCCGTGCCGATCTCAACGGCCAGTGCCAAACCCTGCCCTGGCCAGGGGGACTGTCACCAGGACTGGCCCCCCCGCACCTGAGCAGCCGCTCCTACAGCCCCGCTGCACCGCAACGCCCAGCCCGCTGCGCGGTCACGCTCGTGGGACCTGCCGTGAGCCCGCGGCATCGATCCCAGCCAGACCCAGCAGCGCCCACAGCGCTCCCTGCCAAAGCGGTGACCCCCCGCCGTGCAGGCCAGGGCGGGTGGGGAAGAGCTGCCACGAGCTTTCGTCTCTCCGGCAGCATCACCGTGGGACAGCCACGGGAAAAGCCACGTGCCGTGGGTGGCACAGCCCTGCCAGAGCTGCTGCAGACGGGGAGCGCCCTGTGCGCCCCCCAGTTCCCACGCTCCCTCCTGCTCCCAGCCCGCTGCCAGCCTCCCCACACCACAGGCAGCGACGCCAGCCCCGACATCACTGCAGACACCCCGTGGCTGCCACCACGGTAGGAGGAAGGGACGGAGACGGCGCTGCCACCTGCACACAGAGAGACCCCACAGCCGACCCCCTTTGCCACCTCCAGCCACCCCTCCCAGTGCCCCACGATGTCCCCATGCCACCCCGGTGCCAGCGCTGTGCCTGCTGCAGGGACAGTCAGTGGCAGCAGATGGGGAGCGAAGGAGCCAGCTCCTCCACGGTCCCTGGGCTGGTCCCCCCTGCCCGTGGTGGGGACTCGAGTCCCCCGGTGTGGCTGACGAAGCCAAGTCTCCACCCGGGATTCCAGCAGGGACAGCAGGGTGCACCCCACGCCGCAGCACCTGAGTGCCCACGGGCTGTCCCGGGTCCCCACGGCAGTGCCACCCATCCCCGGCAGTGCTGCAGCCCCGTGCCAGGAGCACGGCCCTGGCTCATGGCCGGTGCCGTCTCCCGGTGTCCCCGGGGGGAAGGAGGAGCAGGGGGAGAGGGAGGTACTGACCCGGGCAGCTCGCGATATTGCAGGGCTTGGCCTGCAGCTCGGGGCCCTCGCAGGCTTTCCCTCCGTGCCGCGGGGCCACGCACCGCCGCGTCCTGGTCCTGGCCCCTCGCCCGCAGGTCACCGAGCACAGGCTCCACGGGGACCACTCCTCCCACGCGCCGTGAACTGCAACACAGCACAGCGCCGTTGCCGCACGCTCCCGGTCCCACAGGGGCTCCAGCCTCCGTCTCCTCCCGGCACCGAGGGCTCCTGGCCATCGCAGACCCCTCGTGCCCTGGGCAGAGCTGGGCACAGTCCCTGGGTCCCCTCCACGTCCCGCTGGCGCTGCCTGTCCCACCGTCACGGCCGAGCCCGAACGCCAAGAGCCCTGAGCAGGCAGCAGTGCCGCTCCCTGCCACGCTCCAGCCCCTGCTTCGGGGTCCCGGTACTGGCGGCGCACGTCCCCCGGCACCCACACACAACCTGGCTCGCCCCAATCCATGCCAACACGCCGGGCATGGCCACCCCTCGGACACATCGCCCCCACGGGACCTCAGCTCACCCGGGATGGGAGCGGGGACCCGTGTGGTGCACAAGCATCCTAAAGGATGCTCCTCTGCGAGCTGCGACGTCCCCCGGAGTGCCGGGACAGGGCTGCACTCCCCAGCACAGAAGGGAGTGGGCACCCACATGTTTCTGGGGTGCAAAGCCCCTGAAACATCCAGCCTGGTGGGAGCTGGACCCTGAGGCCCCTCCAATCCTCAGTGTCCCACGTGAGACGCACAGACACCACCGTGGACAAACAGGCTCATACGTGGCCCAGTGAGACCCCCGGCGCTCTGCCTGCCTCCTCCTGTCCCGTTCAAGCGGGGACCCCCCCACCACGCCAGGCCAGGCAGCTGCCCAGCCCCGAGTGCCCCAGCACAGGCTCCAGCCCCTGCTGCTCCCCCGGCACAAAGCCTCAGAGACACCCCTGGGTTTGTCGGGAGGGAGGATGGAGAGGGGCAAAACCCCGGGCAGCAGGAGCGGTGGGGTGGGAGGGGATGGGACACCGGGGCACCCATTCCAGGTGCCTCCCCCACCTTGCCGCTCGCCCCCGTGGTTTCTGGAGAGCTGGCACAGAGAGGAAGGTGGGACGACGGGGGGGTGCTAACAGAAGCTCCAGGGATGTGGGGACACAGCGGGATGGGCAACGTCTGCTTCCACGCCAGCACCGCCGCACAGAGCCATCCTCCTCGCACACCGCCAGCCCCCCCCCGCCTGTGAGACACCCCCACAGACCCCCCAGCATCGTGTGTCCCCACTCTCCCCAGGCGCCTGCCCGCTCAGCCCTTTGGGCACCAACCCAGAGCCGGGCCGGGGGTGGGCACCCCTCAGCCAGCAGCAGAGCCCCCCCTCCGCGGTGCCCTCATGCCCCCCGTACCTGGGCACGTGGCCGTGTTATTGCAGGTCCGCGTCTCCCGGAGCAGCCCGCTGCACAGCGTCCCGTAGGGCGAGGAGACGCAGGAGCGCGTCCGCACCTGGGATCCCTGCCCGCACGTCAGGGAGCAGACGCTCCACTGGGACCACTCCTCCGCCGCCGGGTCCCCTGCGGGAGACACGGAGCCTGAGAGCTGGCACCCACCCCGGGGGGTGGGGAAGGTCCCAGGAGCACCCAGGAGCACCCCTGCCCGCCAGCACAGGGACAAGAACAAGGTGCTGCGGGTGACACGGATGACATCGAGGGTGTAAGCTGCACCCGGAGAAGGGGTCGGGGCTCAGGATGGCACCCAGCACGAGGGACAGCACCCGTCCCGGGCAGCCTGGGCAGCGCAGGCAGCGCAGGCAGCCCGGCGCTGCTCCATCTCCCCACCCAGGCGCAGCACTGACATTTACAACAACCCGGCTCTTATTAAGCTTGATGATGTCTCTGAAGCTATTGGACAGGCCAGAAGAAAAGGCCATCAGTTTAAATTAAAAAGGAATATACAGAGGAGGGCTCCAAAGGGGACAATTTGTCCTGGAGGCAGGTGGGATGCAGGTTCCGGAGCGGGGTGGCTGCTCCACGTCACACGGGGACCTGGGGCCAGACCGAGCCGCTGCTGGGGTCACCCCACGCTCTGCCCAGCGGCTCCCAGGAGAGCAGGCACCCCGAGGGTGCCCGCGTGCAGCCGGGAGGAGATCTGCATGCCAGGCACACGGAGCGGAGCTCCTCTCCCACCGCCGGGGCTCATCTATCTCCCGCTCGCCTCCGAGCCCTCCCACCATAAATCAGGAAGGGCTGGGGAGAGGGGAGCAGCACGCTCCAATTACCCAGATGGATTTGCCAAATAAATACATTTGAACGAAACAATTAATGGATTTTTTTTCTTTTTTTTTTTCTTTTTTTTTTTTCTTTACAGCCCTCGGAGGAAGGTGTAAAGGAAAAATATATAAATGGAGCAAATTAAGGCAGTCCGTGGGCAGGAAGCAAAGGAAGTCGCTCGGTTTCCACCATCCCTGCCCGTGGCCAGGCACCCGAGCCCAGCGCCGCCAGCACCCTGTGCCTGGCCCCGTGTCGGGGCACTGCCGGTACCTGTCTGGGCCATGTAGACGCCTGGCTCGTCCGCTGACCGCGGCCACTGGGTTTTCACCTTCTGGTTCTCCTCAACCACATTGCCTGGAAGAGAGAAGTACTCCAGTGAGGTGGGCAGGGATGGGGACAGGCAACCGTGGGTCAAGGGACATGGCAGGTGGGATGCAGGGACGCCTGGCCCCACACCATGGCATCCCCCAGGGCAGGAGATGGTTTAGCACGGCTGGGCGCACTCACAGACCCCCCAAAAATGCATCGCGGCGCCCCCAAACACATCGACCGCTGTCACGGGGACTGCGGCTGGAGCACGGCCCGGGGTGCTGCGTCCCCGGCGCGGCCAGGGTGCCCGCGCCCCCGCTGTGCTGGGCAGAGGTGCTCTCCCACCCCCACTTAACAGCTTGCTGCAGTGAGGTGGCACAAATTTATGGCTCGGCTCACCAAAAATAACAAGAGATCCATCAAGAGCACTTGGCGTGAAATTAACTGGCATGTGGAGGGCTCGGCAGGAGGTGCGGCTGTGGATGCGGAGGGGGGACGCCTCCCCTGGTCTCCCCCACCACCCCAGGCCACCCCCCTGTCCTGCAGCAGGGTCCCTTGTCCCCATATCTGGGTGCAGGATGCTGGCAGGTTCCCGTGCGCTCAGCCTGGGCACGGGGCTGCTGCTGCCAGCGGATGCCATGTGCTGCAGGACACAGCGGGGGCTTCCCCGGGCACCATCGATGTCACCCTGGGTACATGACCCCCCCAAAGTGCCACGGGCACCTCGCTGTGGTCCTGGCCAGCCAGCGCTGCTGGCAGAGGACGGTGACGTTCCCGAGGGACAGAGAGGGGGTGACATGGGGACAGCTGGCATGGGTGGGGGAGCCCCAGCCATGCCTCGGGCTTGTGCAGCTCCCCTTGCGACCCGCGTGGGTGATGTATGAGCCCCAGGCAGGGAGCGCTCCCTGCACTGACACTTATTAGTGCCCTAAACCAGACCCAAATCTACTGACTTTTGTCTGCGACCCAGCGCAACCCCTGCCCCGGCCTGTCCCCCCCGGGCGGGCTCCTCATCGTCACCGCCAGAGCAGCCGGGTGCCCCCTGCCCCTCTCCCCGTGCGTCCTGCTCTGTGGCCTGGGGGGTGCAGGGGGACCTGGGGAGGGTGAGGGGTTGCCCTGGGGGGGTCTGTCCGACCACAGGACCAACCTTCCCACGGGGCCACCCGCCCTGGTGAGCGGCACAGCGGAATTATGCACATCACGGTGAGTGCCTGGGGAAAGCCATAAATCCCGAGGATATACGAGGGCGCTCTCCCCGGCTGTGTTCGACAGAGACACCAAATTCAATTTCCTTTGGAGAGCACTAAATCCTTGGCTGTCACCGCGGGGCGGCTGCGGCCGGCCCCGGCACCCTCCACTCCAGCACCCAGTCCTGCCCCAGGGGTCCCCCAGCACCCCACCCCATGGCACAGCTGCTGGGCTGCAAGGGCAGGGGGGGGTCTTTTGGGGAGCCCAGGATACCCCTGAGGCTAGCGGGTCGGCAGCAACGGTCCTGTCCCGGTGTCACCTCCCTGGGAGCTGCTTTCCAAAGGGTGATGGGTCTGTGACAAGGGGAACCTCAGCCTGGAGCAAGCCCCAGAGCTGGAACCGCCGGCACCGCCGGGCTGTACCCCCTCCAAAGACCCCTCCATTTCACGGCTGCGACGTGCATGATGTCACCCTACAAAGTTTTACCCCATCCCCACACCCACCCATGCATTCCACCCGCCTGGACCCAGCACCACATTGCACCGGGGCTGCATCTCCCCTACGCCAACCGCAGGCCCCCGGCCCCGTGGGAGAGCCATGCCACGGAGGGGATGGCGGGGTGCTGGCGACCCCNGGGGGAGGCCCGGGGAGCGGCTGGGCGGGCGCCAGCCCCCGCATCGCTGCACGGCTGCGGCGCTCGGCAGAGGAGAGCCGGTGAGATCAGCGCTGGGCGCCCGCCAAGGCTCGGCTCACAGGCGCCATTCAGCCCCCCGGCCCTGCCTGCCACCGCCACCCTGAAAGGCGGCCATTCTCCACCCCGTGGGGCGCCGGGGGGAGCCCAGGTGGGAGCCCAGGACCCCCCCTCGCTGCCATGAAGGGTGCTCTGTGCTCCAGCCCCATGGTCCGGCTCGGCGACGCAGGCGAACACCGGAGGGGGAACGTGGCGCGGGGGCCGCACCGGCTGGCAGCGGCGTGGCACGCGGGGCGGCCGAGGCAGCGCATTACCCTTGTGACTCCGGCGCCGCAATAACATTGTACCTCCGGGCGCCTCCAGGTTTTAATTGAATGTCAAATGTAATTTGGGGAAGGCGCGGGAGTTCACGCTCCCGCCCTTGCAGCCGGTCGGCGTGCAGGTCCGCAGAGAGGTGGCAAGCAGCTCAGTGCTGAGCGTGCCAGGTCTGCAGGATCCCCCTCTCTAGCATCCTCTCTTTGAGCCATGCTTGGCACCACTAACCCCCACCAAACCAGCCCAAGGGAGGTGCAGAATCCCCCCAAGAAGAAAGGGGACGGAGCATTCTCCAGCCCCAAAGCACCGGCTGCAGCTCCAGGACACGGCGAGCATCAGCCCCTGCGCCATCCCTGGGTGTCCTGGGCAGAGAACCAGCCAGGCCGAGCTCAGGAATGGCACCTGAACCCAGCGCTGAGCTCTTAATCGTCCACGCAGAGCTGCGTTCAAAGGGTAAAAAAAAAAAAAAGGAAGGAAAAAACCAAATAAAATCAGCTCAAGCAGCTCCCCTCAGGATGAGGCGATTTATAACCCTGCAGCTGTAACGGACCGGGGATTTAGTCGGGGGATCTGCCCGTAATGACATTTAGTTCCTGGAATAAATGCTAAAGCCCAATGAAATTATATACATACCCACAGCCCATCGCCACCACCTAATCTGCTGGATAACGACTGCGCGCAGCTGAGTTGGGGACTGCTCCTCCCCAATCATCACCCGTAGCTGGCGCGGGAGGGACATCTGGCCAGATGTGCCCCAAAACCCCTGCATCACTTCGGTGGGCTGGGCAGAGGTGCCCATGGGCGAAGGGAGCGCTCGGGTGAGGCAGCTCCCCGCCACCAGCAGCCCGACTCTGGTGCCCAGGGCACGGGCGAGCACGGCTGCTTGATCTTCACTCGAGGCTCCTGCAATTCCGTAACACGCAAACGGCTTCATTCCGCCTGGTTAATAGCCCGGCCGTGCCGTGCCGCGACATCCTGCCTGGAATAACAAGCGCCCGGGCTGCAGCAGTCAAGGGTAATTTGCCACGGGAAAGGGTCATTTTACCTGCAAATTGTTTTCCACGTCTCCAGCAATGCAGAGTGACAGGGCTCCTGCTCCGGGCTCGCAGTCAGGCGAGCAGCAGCCCTGCACCAGGAAGGTGGCGAGCAGAGTCCCGGGGCCACGCAGCCACCGACGCGGCAGGGAGCTGCGCTAACCCGGCCGGCCGGACCACGGGCAGGGCAGAGCGGGCTGCAGCTCCGCTGAGCCCGGCCATGGCTCGGGTGAGGGGCAGCGGGAGCTGGGAGCGCGCGCAGGATTTGCACCTCGCAGGGATTCCCTGCTCCGTGCACAGCGCTCAGCCTGCCCCCTCCTGCCCTCGGGAGCATGCATGGGCAGGAGTCATCCATCGCACGGTTCTCCTGCTCCGTGCACAGCACCCAGTTCGCACCCTCTGGCTCCAGGGAGTGTGTGTGGGCAGGATTCACCCACCCGCTCCACGCACAGCACCTACTTTGCACCCTCCTGCCAAGGGGAGCGTGCACG
>VWZZ01006783.1:603-15672 GCA_013399095.1 Psophia crepitans
ATATTTGGAAATCAATTGGCAAAAGAGCTAGAAATGTGGAACAAACAGAACCACGGAGAAGGTATACTATTGCAGAATGTGGATGACATCCTGATAGCAGCAGAAAGCAAAGAAACGTGTTTTGAAATCACCATCCGTTTATTGAATTTCCTGGGCCAAGGAGGATACAGAGTTTCCAGAAACAAGGCCCAGATAGGGAAAGAAGCAGTGATTTATCTAGGATTTGAGATATCCCAAGGCCAGAGACAACTGAGAAACAAAAGAAAAGAAGCCATTTGTCAGATCCCCGAACCTGACAGCCCAAAGGAACTGAAAGCCTTTCTGGGTATGATTGGGTGGTGTCAACTCTGGATTCTAAATTATGAACTGTATGTGAAACCCCTATAGCCAAAGACCAATACTTGACTTGGACACCTGAATGCCAAAAATCATTTAAAGAATTTAAAAAGGCATTAGTGATGGCCCCTGCATTGGGTTTACCTGATCTAACGAAACTTTTTGAGCTGTTTGTGCCTGAAAGGCAACATCTGGCCCTTGGAGTGCTGGCGCAATGACTGGGATCCTGGAAGCGATTGGTGGGGTCCTTCTCCAAACAACGTGACAACGTGAGTAAAGGATGGCCGGGATGTCTGCATGCCGTGGCAGCAATGGTGCTGCTGATTCAAGAAGCTCGAGAATTAACTATGGGCCAAAAGATGGTGGTATATGTACCACATATGGTGATAACTGTTTTAGAACAAAAGGGGGCGGGTCACTGGCTATCCCCTAGCAGAATGCTAAAATACCAGGTTGTTCTACTGGAACAAGACGATGTAGAATTAAAAACCACAGCAATCGTAAATCCGGCAATGTTCCTATCAACAGAGAATCCCACCGAGAAATTGGAGCATGATTGCCTGCTAACCGTTGAACAAGTTTATTTCACAGACTGGATCTGAAGGACGAACCACTGAAGCATCCTGGTCTGGAACTGTTTATGGACAGAAGCAGTTTCGTGCAAGATGGAAGGCAAACGGCTGGATATGCTGTTGTCACTATTGATAAGGTACTGGAACCAGGAACACTGCCTGCAAGTACCTCAGCACAGAAAGCAGGGTTGGTGGCGATAAAGCAGGCTCTACGGATGTCAGAAGGAAAAAGAATAAACATATGGACTGACTCCAAATATGCATTTGGTGTGATCCATGCTCGTGGAGCTATTTGGAAAGAAAGAGGACTCTTATCAGCTCAAGGGTCATCAATAAAGCGTAAGGAGGAAATTCTTCAACTCCTACAAGATGTACAGAAACCAAAGGAAGTGGCCGTAATGCACTGCAAGGCTCATCAGTTTGGTCAGACGACTGTGAATATAGGTAACTGGTTGGCAGATAAAACTGCAAAGGAGGCTGCAGAAAGAGGTATCCTTGCACTAGTACCAGTAAAACAGATGAAAATTCCAAATTTAAAAGCAAGGTATAGTAAATTTGATGAAAATTGATTGATTTAAAATGGAAGTATTGAAAAGATGATCATTTCAAAACTTCCGTAGGGGGAAAATGTAACCGTAGGATAGAAACCGTGAGGCAGAAACTTTGGAATAATTAGTCTGTAACCAAGGCAATTGGGAACGGTAGATGAGGTAATGGGTGGTGAAGCTAACGGACCATAGCAATGAACAGTGCTGCTGTGTTCCTTGTACAGTCCCTACCTAACCAGACAATAGGTTTGGAGACATTAATCTTATGAAATAAGTTGCTATGGACAGGTGCACCTACAACAATGACACTGCGCGTGCCTGTGGGAAGAGGGTCAGCCAGCGGACACGGGTGTGCGACCACTGACGACCACCAGAGACCCCTCCTCGAATGGAGACCCCTCCTCACTGAGCATGCGTGAAGAATTTAAGAGGTGCTGTGTTTTTAAATGGAAGCGAGCAAAGAGCTGACCAATCGCAAGGTAGAGAGTGTGAATATGTATAGCTATAATGGTGAATGTGATGAATATGTATATTTTAGTCCTATATAATTTGTGTGTTGGTGATCGCCTGGCATGCACGTTGGGCGGAGCTATCCCCCGTGCATCCAGCGCTGCAATAAAGAATGCCTGCCTTTTAACACTGCATTGGTGTTACGAGGTTTATTCCTGGGTTTTCGGTGACAATCTGAAGGCAGTGCTCAAGGACCTAGCAAAGTCCACAGGCTTTTTAGCCCTTAGCATCACCTGTAACCACACCTTCCTAATCACACTCAGCAAAGTCATGTGAGGCTTGTTCTAGCCTGGAATTTTTCAAAGTTCACAGCAACAGTCTACCTTGATTGGCATGAAGGTATTTCCTTCATTACTGTTATACTGATCTGAAAATAATAAATAAACAGTATCTCCTGTTTGTAGGGAAGCAAAAAGGAAAGTGAAAAGTCACATACAAGTAAAGAGAATCAAATAGTACTTCTGAAACCCTCTTATTGAGAAACAAAGGAGTTCTCTGGGTGAGAGACAGAGTTAAGTCGATCCAGTCAGTGGGCTTCTCACACACATCATTTTTGTATCACCGTAGTTATTCTACCTTGAAGGCAGCATTAGCTTTAACTATTACAAATTCACACATAAAGGAAAACATTTAATGATTGAGTCCTTTCTGTAAGTGACAAAAACGTGTCCTCTTGACTTCTTTTTTCTTTTTTTTCCTCAAAAAAAAGCTTGAGATGTGTGATGCTTTAGGACAGAAATCAGTTTCATGTATTTTTTAAATGCAAGACATACAAGCTCTAAAGGGAAAGGCAACATAATAAATAGGAAAGCTAAAAATTAACTCCTACCAATGCTAAGGTGACTGAAAACCTTCACTAGACAAAGAGCCTTGGTACTGAAAGAAATCTAAAGCTACTAAAGTAGAAAATACAAATCTAAAGCAAGAGGACCACTGTGCACTCGCCCCATAAGTGGAACATTGTAAAGTGCCAAAATTCTTTCATAGCAACCATCACCAAGGACATCAGTTACATAAAAATGCAATATAAAACTGTGAGCAGATATATATCCTTCTACAAATGAAGTAAAGGTGGGTTGGCTTCCATCTGTAATGTTGATAAATGAAATGTTGAACTATTTGGTGCAAAACGTCTTTTACAATCACACCTGTCTGCTCACTCACATCAGGGCAATACAGAACATAGGTTGGTTGTAGGTCTTTTTACACATAGAATCAGAGAATGGTTTGGGTTGGAAGGAACCCCAAAGGTCATCTAGTTCCAACACCCCTTTCACTTCTCATAGTGAAGAAGTCCTTCCTTGTACCTCATCTACATCTCCCCCCCTTTTAGTTTAAAGCCATTCCCCCTTGTCCTGTCAGTACATATACATGCATCTATAAAAAGCACAGGAGCTGCAAATACAGGAGCAGCCCAAGCATCTACTTAGTGCAATCTGTTTCTGACAGTTCTCACTACCAGAAGCTGCAAAGGAAATTTCCATAGAATCTACAAGGTAAGCAGTCATGGAAGGACTGATATATAAGGACAGTTTCTTCCTAACTTTGCTGTTTAGCTGGTGCATGCCGTGAAGAATGACATCTTACGCCCTTCCCAAATTCATTCTCTCATATCACCTTAATAAAGTATATCCTGTTTACTGAACCCTGTCTCTCTTTCTGTACCCTGCTGCAAGCTCCCTCCATCACCAGGGCTTTAGCAGTCTGTGCACCAAGGCTCCAGGGGCCAGCTCTGACACCACAGCTGCACAGCCTCTGCTCAGACTGCTGAAAGTGAGCTGTGAGTCTGCACAGAGATAAGAAAAATTAAAATTACGGGCACTGATGTGACAGGATTGTTCGCAGCTCAAGAATTCAAGAGGGAAAACACCAGCATGGAAAGGTGTATAATCCTACATTAAAAAAGAGAGGGAGGCTTTTCGGCCCAGGGAATAGTCAGGAACTGCCGGGTCAAGTCACCAGTGTCACAAGTGTCAGTGGAGCTGGTGGTAGGTGGCAGCTCAGCAGCCCTGTGCATCTGTTGCGGGGAGCTGTGGGACCAGCCTGCCTTCCCCATCGTGACTGATGCCTGGCTGGGCATGAAAGGCCCTGCGTGCCATAGCTGGAGCAGTGAGACTATTAATCCTTAACCTAAGAGGTCATTAAATCCAAGCTACTTTTTGTGTGAGTCAATAAGCACTTGCTTGGTACTCATACGTTGTGCATATCCTGCTTGTAGAGGACCACAGGGTATGGCTACACATGCCCAAACCAACCAACTCAAAATAGGGACCATAACAACAAGTGTACACTTATTTCTGAAATCTACTGGACTCTTAACCTCAGTAATTTATTGAACAATCAAACCCATGGTGTGTTGTATAAAACACCAGTGATGATCGTGTAAACTGAGAGAAATTGCACATTTCTGAGACTGTGCTGCAGATGCCTGATGGAAGCAAATCTTTTTCAGCATGATGTTTTATATTATTTTTTAATCTCTGCAAAACCAGCCAATTCCTACCACCAAAAATTGCTCATACTGCAGTGATTCAACCCTTGGCATTTTTAGCAGATTCACCACAGATCATGAGTCGCAACGTGTGCGTAGCTGATTGAGCACATAGCCCACAACTGCGCCTCTTTTGTTTTTACAAGCATTTTTGTTCAGTTACACTGGACAAAGCAGTCACCAGGATAATATTTCCTGAGGTCATCTTTTGCAGTAGTAATTTTTTTGCAGTAGTAATGAGAATTTCTGAAGCAATATTGTTGCTAATTACTTTCACTCACTTTAATTTAGCCATCCAAAACTTAAGTGTCTAATTTAAGCTTATTGACTTGGCTGCCTCAGTGGTTACTGGGGAGAGAGAGAGACGTCTCAGAGAGCAAAAGATCTCCAGTGTATTTTTGATACTTACTTTATCCCAAGATGATCACCCTCCAGGAGTCCTCCCTCCTTCTGCTGAGTACAGAGGTAGTTGAAATGATAAATTTAAACTGGATGCCCACCCTTGCTTTTATGCAGTGTACATATGAAGTTCTCTGCAGATGGAAGGAAACGACATTACATAGACAGCTTGAAATCACAGTTAGCTGATGCATATTATTTTAGAGATATAGGAAGCAAGCTTGAGATTTTCTGCTCCAAACCAAACAAAACCCCATGTCTCTGTCTTTTGCATTGTTATGATGGAAAAATGGGATCAAGCTTCACTGAATTTGGTGAGCACAATGAGTCTTTTCCATGGCTGTTCAGCTCAAGGTAGCTTAGCTTTTTTTGTGTGGTTTTTGGGGGAGGTGAGGGGTGGAATTTCGGTAGGAGCCTTCTTCAAAAGTCCAAACCACAAGCCACTAGTGAGGCCATAAATATGGTTTTGCAGTTGGTCATCATATTTCAAGAAGGGTACACAAAAACTGGAGAGTTCAACAAGAAGTATAATCAAAGATCTAAAATCACAAAGATATAATATGGTGGGGTTGTTTCGTTTAATAAAGAGAAGACAGATAGGGAAGAGTGGGAACCTGATGATTTTCAAAGAACCATCACAGAGGAAAAGCAATGATCGCAGCAAGGAAAATTTCAGGGTAGACATCAGGAAAAAACTCATACTAAAGAAGTGTCTGGGCAGACTTGCCAAGTTTTTATTATTGGCACTTGTTAACAAGACAAATGTCTATCAGGAATGACCTAGGCATAGCTGCTCTGCCCTAGGGAAAGGGAAATAGAACAAACAGACCCTTCCTATATAATCTTCCATTATCTAATTAATTTCTTATTTAGAAGAAATTTATTTATTTCTCTGTTTCTTAAAAATTTCTTCTTAATAAGAAATGGGCTGACAGGAATCTCATGAAGTTCAAAAAAGGGAAGTGCAAAGTCCTGCACCTGGGAAAGAACAACCCTAGGCACCAACCAGGACATGCTGAGGTCACCGAGCTGGGAAGCAGCTTTGCAGAAAAGGACCTGGGTGTCCTAGAGGACACAAAGTTGATCACATGCCAGCAGTGAGCCTATGCCACAAAGGCGACCGACAGTACCCTGGGCTGCATTAGAAGGAGTGCTGCCAGGAGGTTGAGGAGATTGATCCTCCCCTTCTACTCAGCACTTCTGAGGCCACATCTGGAGTGCTGTGTCCTGTTCTGGGCTCCCCAGTACAAGAGAGACATGGATGTACAGGAAAGAGACCAGCATAGGGCCACAAAGATGATGGACTAGAGCATCTCCCCTGTGAGGAAAGGCTGAGAGCTGGGGTTGCTCAGCCTGGAGTAGAGAAGGCTCAGGGGTGATCTCACCAATGCATACAAATACCTGAAGGGAGGGTAGAAAGAGGGCAGAGCCAGGCTCTGCCTCCCCAGTGGCAGGACCACAGCCAATGGGCACACCTTGGAGGCTCCCTCTAAACATCAGGAAACACCTTTTCACTGTGAGGGTGACTGAGCACTGACACAGTTTCCCAGGGAGGTTGTGGAGTCTCCATCCTTAGAGATGTTCAAAACCCAGCTGGACATGGTCCTGGGCAACTGGGTCTAGGTGGCCCTGCTTGATCTGATGGGTGGGACCAGATGATCTCTGAAGGTCTCTTCCATCCTCAAACACTCTGTGATTCTGTAATCAAGGGGGAGAGTAAGCAGACCCACAGAATAATTTTGAATGTTATTTGAATTTCTCTTTCCCTATTGTCTGTCTTTTTCTGACACCTGCACAAAGAGTTTCCAGTTTAGGTGTCCATGTTTATGGGGAGGAGGAGATTAATTTGGGCCAAGTGCTGAAGGACACAAATAGCATCCAGCTCCTCGGTGGCAGATTCCCTGCTCAGCATCCAACTGAACTCCTGAGGAGTTAATGGTGTTTGTCAGCCCACTGGGTAAAGGTTGCTTTTTATTTCTGACAGAATTTAAGCTTTTGCATAACAGGCACTAAAACACATCCTGTCAGACTGTCAAAATTATGGTCTTTATTTCTCTCGAGTATGCCAGAGAAGAAAATCCTAAAGTAAGTAATTGAAGATTTTGTTATAATACTCATAATGTTTAAGTAAAGCAACAACTCTCTGTCTCGCGTATGCTTTATTTTTACCAGTTTTCAGTTTACTTAACCATTAGGGAGAATATAACTAAATCTTTATTCACTGACACTATGAAACAAAACAAAAAGGGTTGTGCCAATTAAATAACTGATTAGTGTGTTCATAATACCTTTTTGAATTTCTGTAATTTATTTTTTTTAATTTGGTCTTTTTCCAATTGATAATTACCTTTGGTGATCTGAATCTACTTTACCTAAATATATAAACTGTTTTAAATCTTTTGTCAAGAGCAAGAGTCAACATTAAAAAAGACATTTTCAGATTCTGTATTTTCCCTTCTGCCTTGTGATACTGAAAACCAAACTTTCCTAACCTATTTGAACCTTCCCATCCAAGTTAAGCTTATTTCCGCCACCTGCCTAATTCCACCTCCCGCAGAATAATGCCTTCATTTTAATCTATCATAAAAATGCAGCTGATTGATTTCTTTCTTTACAGGCATGCCACAACTTGCCCTAACTTCCTTAAGCTATTTCTAATACATTTACTGGTCTTTAAAGTGATGTAAATATTTTGTTTCTATTGTCCAAGATTCTTCTTTAGGTATAATCGTAGTGAAAAGACAGTCAATATTGTTACTGAGTATGTTTAGTGGGTGGTGTCTAAGTGACGAGCAAGACTATGCACTCTGGAAGTACAAGGAGGCTACCAAGGAAGATTGATATTTACCTGAAGGGATCGAGTATAAGTAAACAGACATGAAAATAAGCAGCACAAAAATTACTGTGATTGCAAGATAAAATAGCAAAGTTCTAAGTCTAAAGTAGCCACCAAAAAATAATCTTTTCAGTTTTCTACACGTGAAATTTCAAGAGATCTATCCTCTTTAAGCCACAGCTTCTCCCCATACAACATCTAGATGCAATATTTCCTTTTTTCTCTTTTATTATCTTTTTAAAAGACTTACTATTGCCATTGGCTATAAAAGCCAGCCAGATGAAGTGCTTCGCTATATATCTCTTAATTAAACTAGTGAGAACATTTCATAGAGCCATTTTTTAAGTTTCTCCTGTGACTCCACAATAAAAATGCACTCCCTAGTCTCTCAGTCAGCTTTTAAAAACCTCATACAATGAGAGAGAGATGTATTGGCCTCTCAATTCTTGCCATTTGGCTAGTACATTTTACTTTTATTCTTGCTTCAGGGGGGTAGAGATATTCAGTATAACGTTGTTAGAGTTGCCCATTTGAAAGTCTTTTCCCAAAGAACATTTTGCTGCTTTTTGAGAAGATTTTATTTATGGAGCTTAATACGTCTCTGCTTTTATTACTGAAGGCTGTACTGCAGCAAAGCTCTAAAAGACAAACCTGAAAGCAGATTAGTTATCCCAACTGCTCAGACTCTCCAGACCCACACTGGCACTTAATGAGTTTCATTAGCCTTTCTAGGGGGAGGAAAGCTTGAAAAGTAATCCAGTAATAAAACTAAAACCCTCAGTACACTCTGGGAGCAAGAGTGTATGGAAAGCAGGGGGCGGGGGGAAAACACAAGGCTTTTATTTTATCGCTGGGCCCATGTGGAACAAGCATCTCATGTAATGGCTGCTGCATCCGAAGAAAGGGATTTAGCGTAATGGTAGGGTCTCAAATACCACTTGGGCTGGAAGAACAGGTTCTTTCAATTTTCTGACAGCAGAATTTACAGAGGTGAATTTGTTAATAGTGGAGATAAGTTTCATGTACCCTCATGTACGAACCCGCACATTTTCGAGGTAAAGAAATCTCACCTCTAACCTAGCAAAATGACCATATAGTCATGCTTGGCTAAATACAATCTTTTCCTAACCCAATTGATATCAGAGGAGGGATTTTATTTCTTTTTCAGCCCAAATTATTTTGACATGTTGGTCAGTGGTGGATTTCCACATATTAGTTACCTACAGCTTCCTTTGAAGCTATGGCCTGCTCGTGTGGCAGAAGTTCAATGACTCCCCATGCCCCTAGGAAGTCAAGCGTGAGCTGTATTCATTTCCACAGAGCCCCTGGCAGAGAAAGTCAATCCCTCTGTTGACAGAAGCTGTAGACAACCTCCTTGTGTAAGGCAAGCTGCAGCACTCTACCAGGTCACCTACCACGCCTTGCAGTGGCAAGCTATGCCGTAATTTCCTCCTCTTTTAAGTCATGTTTTACTTGACATCAATTTTATCAATGTATCTTTTCCATTGAAAGGTTAATTTATATAGGTGACTCCAAAAGGCGTTTGGGGAAAATAACGTGTGAGCTTTCTTGAAATTTGTAGTAATCTGGTAACACACATGAACTTCTGAAATGAATACTGAGGTAAGACCTCTAACCCTGTCTCAGCTGTAACTGACCATACAATATAAATAAGCAATGTATGAATGTGAAACAGAAAACAGGAAAAGTAAGTCTTTGAGCTGATGTTCAGGAGTGACTTACGGTTTCAGGTGGTTTTTTCCCTCCACTGTGACTTTTGAATTCTTGGACAAATATTTCCAAAAGCACTAAAAGACATAGTTTACTCCTAGACCACAAATCTTCTATATAATTCTATTTTATGAATTATTGCAATTATTTTCCTACAATCAGCTATAAATATATATATTCCTAGTCCTGGTTTAGTATAATATCTAGATGTCCAGAAAAAAAGACCCCAACAAATAATACAGGTAAAAAGGGATAAAAGTCTGAGATGAAAAAAAAAATAATAAATTGTTTGTGAGAAGCAAAGAGCATGCTGCTTCCCAGGTGAGGCAAGCTGGGAGCTGGGTGACAGCAAGGTGGCAGGCCACCAGCAAGGGCACAGTCCCACCATGCCCGAGCAAGGGATACGCTTTTTAGCTCTCCTCTCCCTGCTCTGTTCCCCAAACAAATATGCACCTCAGTCTTCTGGGCAGAGTATCAACCACACAAGTGCCCCCTGTGGCTTCCAAGTCCCTGCTCCAGTGGCTCCAACAAGGGAACAGTACCCCATCTGGAGTACTGCGTCCAGCTTTGGGGTCCTCAGTACAGGAAAGACTGTTGGAGCTGTTGGACCGAGTCCAGAGGAGGGCCACAAAGTTGATCAGAGGGCTGGAGCACCTCTCCTATGAGGACAGGCTGACGGAGTTGGGCTTGTTCAGCCTGGAGAAGAGAAGGCTCCAGGGAGACCTAACTGCAGCCTTCCAGTACCTAAAGGGCCCTACAGAAAAGCTGAAGAGGGGCTGTTTATCAGGGAGTGCAGTGACAGGACAAGGGGTAATGGGTTTAAACTACAAGAGGGGAGATTTAGATGAGATATTAGTAAGAAATTCTTTACTGTGAGAGTGATGAGGCACTGGAATGTGTTGCCCAGAGAGGTTGTGGAGACCATGTCCCTGGCAGTGTTGAAGGCCAGGTTGGCTTTGGGCAATCTGGTCTAGTGGAGGGTGTTCCTGCCATTGGCCAGGGAGGGAGGGGAGGTGTTGGAACTAGATGATCTTTGAGGTCCCTTTCAACCCAACTCAAACCATTCTATGATTCTATAATCTAGAGAGGCCACTTCATCCTCACCCCACGTTAGAGGCTCAGCAGTAACACTGCACAGGGTGTGCTTTGGCCGGACAGTCTGGGGGAAGAGCTGTTTAATTGTGACTTACAGTTGTTGTCCTCATGAGAAATAACACACTTCAGCTTCAGGCTCTGCTGTTCAAACGATGAGAGTTTAAGGAAGTTTCTGAGAAAATTGTATCTTTGTTAGAGAGCACCAAGGCAGAGCCTAGAAAGAACTTTCATACTGTCAGCCACAAGCGAAGCTGGAAGGAAGAAGGAAAGGTACTGCAGCCTTATATAAAAATACCAACGGTTTATTTTAACATAGTTTTGTACTGAGTAAAGTAAAACATTTGGTACTTACTTGTCTATACACTTAATCAAATACAAGGTTTCATTTCATTTGGAGCAGACTTATTCAGTTCAAGTCAGTGCAAATTAAAGTAAAATGATGCAGATTTCATAGCAAATTGACCCATTATCCTTGCACCAGTTTTCTTGACACTTCTGCCTGGGAGTTTTCTGATTGCTCTAATACAAAATATCCTGCCTCACTCTTGCAGAGTGTCCTTTTTGGCATCTTCATTTATATTTAACAATTTTCTTTGTGTTTATATAAAGAGGAGGACAACAACTGGAGTTCAGGCTTTTTTAAACACGTTCTGTTAGATTTTGTAAATGTACTTACAAAAGTATCTAAAAACCAATCTAAACTCAGTCCTGACATACTTCAGGAAACAACTTTCTGAAGTCCCACATTACCAAAGCCATTACACAACTGCTGACTTCAGCATGGGGAAAAGCAAATCCGCAGCTCTGTAAGAACCGGACTAGAGCATTTTTATCTCTGCCGAAAACATCCTAGTTGATATGCAAAACATTTTCATCTATAAACTTGTTTATTAGGACACCTTCATCTCACAGTGCTAAGAAGTTCAAGATATAACTGCGCATGGAATACTTCATTAGACACTTTTCTGCCATACGATCTGCCAGTGGCTGCTCACAGCATCACAAATACCTTACAGGTCTCCTTCAACCGCAAATATCAAAACAGGAACATCTTAATAATTCTGTACTTCCATTTTGGTTTATGATCTGCTAAAAGTTGACTGCATGTCTACATAAGTGTACGAAGTTAATAATATAAAATACCTACAGGTCTGCACTAACCTCACAATATTTATCCACAGTCTCTTACAGAGTTCAGCAGTTACTTTTCCATAGATTTTGAGTACAAGACAGATGGCACGTCACAGTAGACACCAGATGAGATATCACACAGACAAATTTGTAACATATGGTAAATACAAGTCTCTTCCTGACTCTGGTAGATCATAGCAACATTTTCCCCAAATACTTGTGTTGCTTTGTAGCAGTGCAATATTTCAGAGCTTTATTTCGATGGTGATTATCAGCGTCTTGGTTTCAGAAATATATGTGCTGAAAGAAAATTGATTTATGAAAATCTCAAACATTTAGCTTGGTTTGTGGTATTTTTTTGTCTGAAATGGGCTAAACTTCACGGACTGGACTGGAATAACAGCACATAATGTGGCAGTCTGCATTTAAGCTGCTTTTTAGCAACAAGTGTCTGCAAAGACACCCGTCAGTGTACAAAATTTGTAATGTGGAGAGCTAATGCTTCCAAAAATAAGGATACAAAGGTGCTGGGTACTCAATACAGTAAATCAACACCTTCCATCTAACAGAGCAGGTTTAAAATAAGGTTACATCAGTCTCACATAAGACATTAGCTTACTTCAAAAACAGTTTGCGGGTATATGACTCATTGTACACAAAGCTGATTTTTTCCACTTCTACTAATGTGACAGTTATGAATTATTCCAGTCCCTGAAAACATTCTCAAATAACAAAAATCTGGCAACCAGGCAAATACATTACATGCCTAGCTACAGGGATCTGCACATGTACGATTTTTTTCTGCGGTTCCTGCCACTGCAAGTTTCAAATGCTATGACACCGGCAAGTACATCACACTGACTGCCAAGACACAAAATAGATAAGGTCACAGAAGGTATTTCTCAAATCATCTGTTTCCTGTGAAGCTTTCAGTGACTCAAAAGAGAATCTGAAAAATGTGGGGGAAACTAAATGTTGATGAATGACAGTATATCTATGAAGAAAAGAAGCAAATTACTGTCTTTGTAAAACCCATAATTACCTCAGAGAACAACCTCACTTAACCATAACTTACTGCATTCTGGTGATTCCAGTTCCTGAACGACATCGGTTTATCATTAACAAGGTTTTGCACTTCACAGGAACATTTTCCTCTAATTTCACATGAGGATTAAAAAGCAGCTCTGCAGAGTCTGAACAGCACTTACAAATTACACCAAGAAAAACTCTTTACAGCTTAGGCTCTGGGTAGCTTTGTTTTAATTAATTGTGTCTATTCTCATAACAAGTTCTCAAGACTAAAGCAATGGAAGTGTCTGCTTTCCTCTGACCTTCTTAGACCTTCTGACTGTATCCCGATGAACAGCAAGCGAATCTCCGCACAGTCATGATAGCTGTCCATACTTCATATTTTTTATTAGACATTTCAGTTATAAGAAACCAGTTAATTGCAATTTCACAGGGTTATCGTCACCTTCCTTGTACCTCATTTCTTTTCTATCTGCTTAATTCTTCCCAGAAATGCTGTCAAAATGTGTATTCACAAAATACACAAAAGGAAAAAAGTGCATTTCACAAGATATTTCAGTCCACGCATGCACATGTACTGTAAGGTATATTTATATATGTATGCATGCAGGTACATATACAGGTAACATTTTTCTAGGTTACTCAGATTCTTCAGCTCCCCTGATTTCCAGGCAAGCTGGAAATCCTCAGTATATTGTGAACTCAAATAACCTCTGTTACATGGTTTTAGATGAACTCAGGTGTCTAAACGTAACACTGTGAACTTAAAACTTACTTCTATCACTCCAAATTCTGGATCTGGTACTTAGGGACATGGTTTAGTGGGTAATAGGTGGTGGGGGGACAGTTGGACTAGATGATCCTGGAGGTCTCTTCCAACCTTAATGATTCTATGATATTTTTATCAGTCTCTCTAGAATTAACAGAAATAACTGAATTTAGAAATTCTACTTTGCCATTGTATGATGCACTGTTTGTACCTGACAATTCAACAGTATCACTGAATATATTGGTTGAAATTAGCTGAAAGCACTGCTGCCAGCAACTTCTCTTGTTTTATTTACTTTATTTACACCTAAGCATAGAAACTATTGCCTTCAGCAAGAGAAACGCCTTCAGAACTGTTGACATCTCAAAGCTCATTAACTTCTACTCATAGATCACTTTTGGCTTAGGCATATTTAAGATTTCCATAACAATGCATTAGTAATTGCAGTCATAAATATGAGTATGCTCAGAATTAGAAAAATAGTCATAAAAATACTTCAGTACAACGCATCTTACTTTCTCTGACCTTGTTGACATAGCCCCAATCCTGGGATTACAAAATGACAATGTCAGGCTGCGTGATATGATCATCAGTTTCAAAAAATACAAAAAGAATATACTCAAAATCAATCATTTGATACATTTGTGACATCTATAAAAATTAAAAATTACTATGATATATAATGAAAGGTATGAAAATTGAAACTAAACGGCCATGAAAAATTGTATGGCTTCTAAGAACTTATTTTTGACGTGTTTTTTCATTTAGATGCCAAGCAAAACTGGATTATTGGTAGGATAAATTTCTAGTGTCAAAAATGCAAGCAAATATTGATTAAAAAATTGGACTTTATATTTCACAAATAGATTTTACATAAAAAAACCAAACCAAACCTAAAAAAAACCCCACACAGCAACTGACATTTTTACACCGTGGCATTCAAGTAGATGTTTTTTTCATACATAGACACTCCTGTGATTGGGTTGTATATTTTTTCTCCAACTTTTAGCAGAAGTTCTCTTTAACGAAAGAAAGAAAATGTAAAACCGCTTTGAGAAGACACTATTAGGTGTGATGTGTAAATCTGTAATCTAATGAAAAGCTTGGGATCACTTTTGTTTTAGACTACTCAGATGATTCTTCATTTGCATTGTTTGGAAAATAAGTTCTTCTGGTACTATAGAGAGGAGAATTTACAAAAATAAGTGGTAACAAGAGATACAGTAGGTCAGAAGAAAATGGTAGGTGAGAACTGCAAATTTGTGAGGCTCTTAGTAATGGAAGAGAGAGAAAATAATAAGGAAGAATATCAGTGGGAGCAAATTTGAGAGGTGAACCTTGGCTTCCAGCTCAAACCTTGCAAAAAATCTGGATGGTTTGTGTGTAAGAGTCTGGGTTCATAGAATCATTAAGGTTGGAAGAGACCTCAAGGATCATCTAGTCCAACCATCCCCCCACCACCTATTAACCACTAAACCATGTCCCTAAGTACCACATCCAACCTTTCTTTAAACACCCACAGGGACGGTGACCCCACCACCTCCCTGGGCAACCCGTTCCAATGCCCAACCACCCTTTCTGAAAGAAATTTCTCCTCATCTCCAACCTGAACCTCCCCTGGT
>VWZZ01006783.1:25272-48448 GCA_013399095.1 Psophia crepitans
TTCATGGGCTGCAGGTGGAATCTCTACACCCCATCACCCCTCCTCCATGGGCTGCAGGTGGACAGCCTGCCTCACCATGGTCTTCACCATGGGCCGCAGAGGAATCTGCTTTGGTGCCTGAAGCATCTCCTCACCCTCCTTCTGCGCTGATCTGGGTGTCAGCAGAGTTTCTCACATCTTCTCACTCCTCTGGCTGCAAAAAGCTCCTGCGGTTGGGTTTGTGTTTGGTTTTTTTTTTTTCCCCTTAACTCTGTTACCCCAGAGGCTCTAACACTGTTGCTGATGGGCTCAGCCTCGGCCAGCGGTGGGTCTGTCTTGGAGCCGGCTGGTATTGGCTCTGTCGGACACAGGGCAAGCTTCCAGCAACTTCTTGCAGAAGCTGCCACGCCTGCGCCCCCCACCACTACCAAAATCTTACCATGCAAACCCAAAACCTTCGTAGCGTTGCTCTAGCTTGCACTTGTGAACCACTTTCAGCTGCAGTAATGGGGATAAAGGGTCAGGTGACTGTCCTGGTCCGATCCGAAACAAGACAGCCCTCTCTTGGATACTGTTAGTGAGACCTTACACCCTGCTAAGCCTGTTAAAGGCAGCCAGGATCCACAACAATTAGACCATCAACAGTAAACACAAACTTCTGGAGGATGATACCATTTGACCTTGCATTTTATCTCTGTTCAAGGTTGAAGCAGCCACCATCAATTTTACAGTGAACATGTGGAGTTTGTCATAGCCCGAAAAAGCTGAGGCAAAGAGCAAAAGAGTGAAATACATAGGTGCCAGGTATAAAGACCTGTGTGGGTCTACTCCTGGCAAGGAATTTCTTTACGCATTTCCTATTACATAGGCTTTGTACCATTATGAAAGGAGAAAATAAGGTTACAGAGTCTGTGAGGATGGGATAATCTGCTGAGGATCTTTGAGACCTACTCAGCTGACAAGCTCATGCTGCACTTTAATCAAGTAGAGATGGTAACACTACTCGTATTTTTTTTCTGAATTAGTCTAGCTAGGAATATCATATCAGGGAGTCAGCAGCCAGTTGGAACCTTTTTAAAATAAAGATATAAGGCTTGTCAAAGCAGTAATTGCACACAAAAACTCCAGTGTCCTTTTCTTTAGTACTTTAAAGTAGCTTTCTGAAACAGCTTCTTACAAAGAAACTTTGATTTAAAATATTCATAGCAAACATTCTGGTTTTAGCTGTAACATTCCTGTCTGACACTATTCTGTGCCTTGCTGTTGGTGTCTGTTGTACACAATCTGTTGTATGACAGAGGTGGTGTATGACTCCGTTTGGAGAGGCTGTGTGAGCTAATGTCATTGACTCTTGAATACCATCAGTGACTGCATACAGAATGGTGTTTATATGTGTAAATCCTGGGGTTTTGTCTTATTTATTTTTATTTGCTCCTTCATGGACGTTATAAATTCTTAAACTTGTTTATGTTCTCAATAAAAATGTTGAGTATTTAGCAGTATTCTTGGAAGATGAAAATAATTTACCCAGTAAACTTCTGGTGAACTCTGTTGCCACACTAACTTCTACACTAAACTGAAGCATATTTCCAGAAAGATTACATTTGATACAGTTTTAAATTGAGCATGAGAAGAAGGATACTTTTGTTCTCTTCTTAAATAAGCATTTTGCAGGGTTATTGGATTAGTAAATTCTGTTATTTCTTATAATCCAGTGATCAAAACCTTCAGCAGATATTTGCAAATACACAATTACGTATAGAATATACATATAGAATATACGTATACTGATACACAGGTATATCTCTTGATGAGGAAAGACACTTTGATTTACTGTTGTTTGTTAACTTCCTGGTAAGAACCTTTAAATGTCAGAATCTTGAAGGTCCTAAAAAATATTTCAGCTTGATTCCTAATTAGAGCCTATTGTATAATTCTCTTTAAAAAGCAGTATGACCAAGCTGAGTTATTTTTACTGTATCTGTCCACTGCATGCTACATGTATTATGTCTGAATTTAATAAGGAGGTCTGATGATGTAAGTCCTCCCCCTTTTACCTACCACATGCTAGGACTTTTCCCTCTAAATATTACCAAGTTATCCCCATGTTTTAGCATTCAGAAGGAATGAGTGGAAGGAGAGAGATGAAGTGAAAGTGACTTAAAGGAGAAACTTCACAACTGATTCTTAGTCTTAAAACTGAACAAGGTGATGTTATCAGATGGTGAGAGTTTTTTAACAAATACTCTTATCGCCAGTAGAGCAAAGAATTTGAGAGGCTTTATTAAGCTGGACTGCGAAACCATAGGTTAAATTCAGCATTGACAAATGTAAAGTAACCTGCTTTGGAAAGAATAATTAATTTTACACCTATCACAGGATTCGAAGTGGAATTGCATCAGAAGAATTGCATACATTATAATATGGTCTGGACATTAGGGAAAACAGGCAAAATTTTAAAGCACAAGTAATAGAGAAAGTTATGGAAGACTACGTAGCTGCTGTTTTATTGGTAGAGCTTGATTTGAAATTCTGAGGGCAGTTGTTACTACTCTGTATAAAACCATACCAGAAGGGTCTTAATGTTAAAGAGTATAGGAAAACTTCCATAAAGATAGACTGCACTTGGCTTTGAAAAGGTAAATAAAAGGAAACCTCATAAAAGAACTCGAGCGCTTTGTGTCTAAGAAATACAAAGACAAACAGAATACAGGAATGGGGAACACTTGGTGAAACTCAGAGATAAATGAAAGTTCATACTGATGAAATAATTTTTCATGCTGTATGTAATTAGGTTGGGATACTCGCCACAAGGTAACACTAGAGTCTCAAAGACATTAGCTATCTGTTCCTTTTACACTCTGTTACTAAATATCAATATACTAAAGGTATAGAAATAATCAAGTGTTTCTCCATCTATTTATTTGCAAGGAGAAGTAGTTCTTGAGGATAACAAAGGGACTGGATGGTCAAAAGGCCACTCATTAATATTTTAGCTGTGGAAGTACTTCTCAGTATCCATGGAGTTTAGCTATTGTTTGTTAAGGCTGTTACAAAAGGGTAACAAAAAAACGTACAAAACATTCTGTATAACTTGTCGTAGTGCTGTGACAGAATGAATGTGAATTAGAAATACATTCACTTCCTCCAAAAAGCCACTAAGCAATTTACTTGAAATATTCACAGCTTTCTCTGAAAAAGTTTTCTGCTTTTCAAAATCCAGATTACACAAAGAAAAACGTGAAGCGTGGTTGACAGATACTGCAAACAGAAAAACATTTGCCTTCTGGCCTTCATTAAGCTGTCTGGAAAACAGTGAGCAATAAGCAAACCTCCCTTTCCCTTTTTCCAGTCCTTTCCATGCCCCTTCCCATTCCTGCATATATGCACCATGCTGGAAATAGCTTGAAAGGTAACAGACCCATAGCCGTCGTGAAGAATGGGTATATTGATCACGATAATATGGCAATCTGTTTTCATTTGGGGCATTTATGACTATTGATTTGATGCAAACTGGTGGTTGTAGAAATGCACTTTTATGGGAGGAACTTGAAAAATCCAGCATGTTTTAAATATGTTATGAGAGATTCTTTTTTTGTTGTTGTTGATTGAGTTGTATTTATTTGTAATGGATTCATGTGTTTTTAGGAGCCCAGGCTTGTGTGCTTGTGTTTTCTACAACTGACAGAGAGTCTTTCAAAGCAATCCCTACCTGGAAGGAAAAAGTTGTGACCGAAGTTGGAGACATTCCCACAGTTCTTGTGCAGAATAAGATTGATCTTCTCGATGACTCTTGTATAAAGAAGTAGGAGTTTTATCTTAACTGTTTTTAAAGAACAATACATGCCCCGTGTATACACATGGTCAAAAAAAAAATGTGTGGGAGTTTCTGGTGAAGACTTATGATACCCTGTTTGTCAAACCTATGCCCTCCATCAAAACGTGCCCTAAAAGCACAGCTGATGTGACAGGTATTGCTGCATGAGTGTGGTTACTTGGGCAGATGTGTTTGCCAAGCTAGGAGCTTTGTGTTTGCTTCAGGCCTCCTTCTGAAGCATCAGCCAAAAAATGGAGGAATAGCATAAAAGAGTTTGGTTGTGCCATTGATTCTCTTTTTAAAATATTTTTAAATTATATTTTTTATATTTTTAAATTGGAAATTCTAAAACTGTAAATTTTCTCTCCTGTTAAAATTTGCAGTTAATGTGAAACACTGCTGTGCACCAGTGAAGTTACATTGTCTAGTTTGGCTGGTGAATGCCAGCTAAAGTGATGAAGAAATACTAAACAGGTTGTTTGAAAAAGTACCTCCATATTCTTTGCCTCACTTTAATTTGGTTTTATTGCTCGTTTTTATCAAAACAGTATAACTCCATAGAAATCCGTATCTGTTAATGTTCTCAAATTGCATGGTGCTTCTTCACTATATTTTTCTCTACGGATTTTACTGTCAGTTCGTTCTGCTTTTGTATGTATGACCAATTTCGTTCTTGCAATAAAATCAGCTTAAAAAATGCTCACTTTTATTTACCACAGCATCTCATGTAGAAAATATCGCATGATGAAGTTGCTCATTCTCCACTTCTGTATTGCTACCATCTTCCTGAGAGATTTAAATTATTTCTTCTTTTTGTTGTTTCCTGCACTGGCTTTCTTTGTTCTCTGTTTGCTATCATTGATGACATAAATCAGCTTCTAGTCCCTCTGCAAAGAATACTGAGGATTTTTCAAAGGAAAAGCAAAATTGCATTTGAACTCCTTTATTCATGGTATGTCACTTAGGTTTTGTTCTTAGAATACTCCGTCTGCCTCAGTAACTTCATCTTTCTGGGAATGTGACTTATCTTGGTGAAATTTTCCTAAGTTTCCTCAAATTTTCCTTAAAATTTAGCACAAGTTCTCTTTCACTTTATAGAAAAAAAGTAATTCTTGATTCCATCGATCTGATTGCACGGTCTACTGCTTCATTAAAATATACTTAAGGATTACTTTTTTGTTGATGTTTTGACTTTGCAGTGGTAATTCTACTGCTGTTAATTACAGCCTCTTTCCTTTTGGTTTCACTGACACGTGTCTTTGAACCCTGGGAAATTTTAGTTCATGAAGCCAATAAATATTGAAAAGTAATCACTTTCGGTCATAAAGAAGCTGCATGTAAAATACATTCTTGTAATAGTGGAGGTATTGTAAGAAATTAAGGATCAGGGGATTTTGACTGTCTGATTTTTTAACGCACCTGGTGATGTTTAACTTACCGGGAAGCATTTTGTCTATAAGAATAAATGCTGACAAATAATATAAATCAGTATTTACAAAGTTGTCTTCTATTGTGCAGCGAAGAGGCAGAAGCTCTGGCAAAAAAGCTAAAATTAAGGTTCTACCGAGCATCTGTGAAGGAAGACCTAAACGTAACTGAAGGTATGAGATAGAGCAGAGCAGGCGTCTGTCCTGCCCCCTCCTGTGTCGCGCTGTACAGCTCTAGTTTGGAGCTGATCTGTTACTTCCCACGTTGCTGCATGCTGTTGGCAGTCTTTTTTATATCTCTTAGCAGCACACTTTAAACATGGCTAGAATTACTTGGTATCAGTGTGTCAGGCCCGTTTCTTTGCGTACGTCTTTCCTTTCTTTCTGCAAACAGGGCGTAGCTTCCGTGTTTAAAAGTGCCAGTGTGTTAAGGCTGCTTAGTCTTAATGGTTGTCAGTAAGCACTGAGCTTTAAAAAAATTATATGTAGAAGTTCAATTATTGCAATATTCAGATTTCTGGACTAGTTATTTTTAATTATTAATAGTTAATAAACAATATAAACTATTATTTCGTAGTTTTGTTATAGTCAGATAAAGTACATCAGAAGACTGGATCTCTCGCAGCTGTTTGTCTACTGATATTTTACTAGTTCCCAAGTAGCACTTTTTAATGTATGTATTTAATTTCATAAAAATACTATTATAAAATTCAGTCACTGTCTTTTGTGGAGTAGGTTTGAATAATAAAGCATTATAGTCTCTGATAACTTATTTTTTTGTTTAATCAGGCAAAGTGAATAGTAAACAAAATGTTTCTTCTCTGTTAACATCATTCACCTTGGAAAAAGCTTTGCAAGAGAAAACGTTTCTGTATCATCTTTCCATGAGTTACTAATTACAAATGCAAATTATCATAACATGTATAGGTTCTGAAAATTTTCCTACAGATGTAGATTTTTCAGAATCCTAGGTAGGCTTTTGGTAGCCCAATACAAATGAGGGTAGCATTAGTTAATTAGAAAAATGCTGCTGCTAAGTTTTATTACTAGCCTTACTTTACATGACTGCTAATTCTTCTAAGGCAAAAAAATATATATATTAAGTTTCTACATAACTTTACAAAGTTCCAAGTTGCATGAATTAGAACATTTGGCAATACGTATGTGCCAGCTTTATTACTGGAGTGTTGAGATGTTTCTGTCTGCTGTGCACAACCCTAGTACTGGAAACTGTAAGAGCTGGGTAGACACTGGCCTAATCCGGACTCTGCTCAGGTACACAGGCCTGCAGAGAGAGGATCGCTTACCAGATCGCGCTACACCTGTGGTGTCAAATGCACTTTTGTCACTGCACAGAATTTTGATACACAGGTATTATTATTGATACAAAGATGATTTTTTAAGCATACTCTGATGTACCTTTTTTCTTTTTAACGTTCCAGTTTTTAAGTATTTGGCTGACAAATATCTTCAAAGGCTCAAGCAACAATCAGCTGAAGATCCAGAACTGGTACATACAAGCAGTAACAAGATCGGTATGTATACTGTAATAAAACCCCCAGAAACAGTATTTTCTGCCATCAAAGCTTATGGTCTCATCTGTTTCCTTATGGAGTTAGTAGAGGGTGAATCAGGGTCTAATTATTACTTTCCTGGCTTAGGATATTGTCTCCTTTCCTTTTGTAAAATAGCTTTGTGATTCTAAAGTGAAAAGGCTGTCAAACTGATCTACTAAAGTTTCTAGCTAATGTTTGGCAAGTGCCCTTTTATTAAATTCGTTTAAATAAACATTGTGTAAGGACTTGAGAAAGGATGCTTCGTGGGTTTTTTAATGTAATTAGTATTTGTGTTACTCATCTTGGTGAGGACTTACAAGAGACTCACGGTGAAAGAGTCTCGTGTAATCAAAAGGTCTTTGTAAACTGCCATTTGTAAGGGAACGTTGAACTTGTGTAGTCCTCCTTTAAAGCATTTCTGAGTCAATTCATTTATTTTCCATAAAGCACCCCCTTTTTATGCAGGCTTTTCCCTTCCCTTTATCTCAGCAAAGTTTCTAACTTTAAAATTGTGATTTTTTTCTTTTATTATATTACTCAACTAACCATAACTTTGTTACCATGCAGTTAGTAGTGTATGCATATGCAGATGAGTGCATATGCTGCCCTTCAAAATTACAGAGATGTATACCAGCTTTAAATACCGCCAGGCTAGTAATTCCAACTGACTGTGTTTCAAATTTAGCTGCAAAATTGACCCAGAAGTAGATAAAGCCTTTCAAGACTACAGTATGCATTTGAGGTGCGCTACTGTGCCTTAGTAAGTGTTGCGTCTTCAATGTTAATATATTGTGCTGAAGGAAGTAAAGAAATACAAATACTTGTCTTGTCTTCAAATTCTGTAGGTGTTTTTAATACAGCTGGTGGAAGTCACTCCAACCAAAATTCTAGCACTCTTAATGGTGGAGATGTCATCAACCTTAGACCAAACAAGCAGAGGACCAAGAAAAACAGAAGTCCTTTTAGCAACTGCAGCATACCTTAGACCACTTTGGGAGGAGAAAATAACCCAACCCAGTGAATTGGATGAAGTTGTGCAATTGAGTACAGAATAAAGCCAGCTGTAGAGGTATTTTTACCAGTGCTTTAGCAAATCTTGTGCCAACGGGATCCTCGATCGAGGGTGGATTTATATAAACTTGCTGATGTGGTGGGTTTGGTGTGTACGGTGAGACACCTGGTGGCAAAACACAGAACTGTGACTGCCCCACGCACTTTGTAAAAATTAGGCAAGCTTCTCCTTTTTCAAGGAATTACTTACAGAGCTAGGTATTGCTGAATTGCAAAGCACATTTAACATGAGGGTAATACTGACAAGTATTGGTACAGACCATAACACCTCGGCCCAAGGTAAAGTAGCAACTTGGCAACTAAATTTCAAAGAAAATGTTAGAGTTTGCTGGTCAGGACACTAAAAAGATAAATGAAGAGCAAAAAGAAGACGCTACATTTTATGCCTGACTATTTTAATATGGATTCTGGCAGTTTTGTTGGTGCAGTATACTTGTATTATATAAATATGAGTGCTAAGGTATATATATATATATAAACATTTGGTATAAATATTTAGGCTAAATTCCAGTGTATACCTGAATTGGAGATCAGCTGATGATCACAAAATGACATCTTCTCCAAAAAAATTTTCCTTTAAAAATGCTGGATTTCAGATGAGGCTTTCCCAGCTGCCGCTGTGTACATTTGACTTGCTAGACTTCGGGCCTAAAAGCTTGGATTTAAAAATGTATGGTGCCAAAAACGCTCCTTCTTTTTACCTAATGCTGTGCTACAGATGTTTTTGTAAGTTTGTTTTTCTCAGTCTTAACAGGTTGAACAAATAACAAAGTCTTTGGTAGTAATAGCTATTCAGAAGGAAGATATAATCATATTCCTGTTCAAATTTGATTGTTGTATCCTGTGTTGTCTATGAAAAAGGAGTTTGCGAAGTGGTGTCACAAAATATTTATCATCTTTGGAAAAAAATTTCATAGATACCATAAACTAAGTTATGGGGGATCCAAAAAAATTGCAGCTGATGACTGAATTACATTAACGAGACATTCTTGAATGTCGTCTCAGATTCAGAATTAGCTGCTGGTTTCAGAAAATCTGATTTCTGCAAGATCAGAGACATGGCAAAAATTTTTCAAAGTGCTTAAGCAATTTTACAGAATTGATTTAGATGTTTAGGAGCCTAAATCTAAATCAAAGTTATTTGGACTTAGGCTCCTAAATTGCTGAGGTGCTTTTAAAAATGCTAAGCAAGGTACCTTTTATTTACCAAAAATAAACACTTTTTAATCCTTTTCAAGAGCATGCATGCCTTTTAAAAAAATATCCATTTTGTTTACATGTTTTTGTATGGTATGATATAATTTTGACTTTTTAGGATTTCTACAACAAAACCTGCCGGTGACAAATGCAAAATATGCTGCTTGAACAAATTCAGAGTTTTAATAGTTTTTTAAATGGTTGATGAGAATGAAAATGAGTTGAGTGATCCTGTATATTTTTGGAGGAAGGACTTTTCACTGTGTGAATTCATGTAGGAAGCTTGACTGACTTTGTTTCTAAGTCAATGAGTATGAAAACTGAAATGTACTCTTTTTCCCACTGTCTGCAGGGAGAGAAGTGGGTGGCACGTTATGTACAACCACTAAAGATCTCTGAACTCTGTATTTTACGTTTACTGTATTAGACTTTCTTCTGAGTACCGCTGTTTCTTTGACAAGCTGTTAGAGCATCTCCTGTTGCTGGCAAAAAGGTGGCCTTCAAGGCACTCGACCCCCTTTGCTATTGCAGCAAAACTGTGCGTTCTTCACCTAATGTTTCCTGTATTTTCTCTTGGATAAAGGCCTTTATTTTTTAACAAGCGCATGTAATCACTGTATGTATGTATAAACGGCGTCGAGTCCTACCTGTCTAAGAAGTAAGGTACTTAGGATAAGACATCATTGTACATCATGGGGCCACCTACAGCTTCAGGACGGAGGTGCATGAAAAATTTTGACAACTGTTTTTAATATGGAAACTTTTACATTTCATTGTCTGTCTGCCGGTTACACATTTTTTATTCGTTTTTCTTGAAAAAGAAACGAAACCACAAAGTGTCTGGAACATCATTTTCGCCTTGTTTGACTTTGTACAGAGTACTGAAAAATAAGTCTTTATTATGTTTAATGACCATTCGTACTGTTACATGTTACACTGTAGACATTGTGCTGTTACATAAGCCGTTGGTACTTAAGGTCTGTCATTATAAACCACTCTTTTAAAGACTAGAAAAGTCAGTAGAAATTTTTATAGGTGGAGACTTGACAGACTTGCTAAATTTAGGATATGTTGAAATTTAGTACATGCACACTTTAATGTAGGAATATATATTTACACTGAGTTTTAATTTCATTCCCACCTTAAATCTAAAGTTGTCCTGTCTTTGCTGGGACTTTGCAGTGCTTGTTCTCCAGTGCGACTGAGGTGGAGGCTGTCCAAATCAGCATTTTTCTGGAGAGTGCTCGGCATGTATGCTGCCTGAAAATGTAATTTTTATCCTGCTGGGGTTAGCGTGTAGATGTAAACCAGATGACTTGCATATCGCAGGAATCCTTAGGTATTCACATCACTATTCAGTGGGACTAACTCTCGCCTTTTGGATGAAGAGACGTGCCTAAATGTTTAGCCCTCACATTGTCCCTTGTGAATAATTTTTGTTATAAACATCGCCCCTTTCTCCACTCAAAGCATTCTCTTTAAAATACCATATGTTTTCCTTACCAAAACGTGCAGGTGCCCCCGGTGCAAATAAAAATGCCCTTCTCTGTGCACCTGTGTGCCTGCGTGGTGGGAGAGGATGCAGCTCCATTACACCCGTGGCGGGTCGGCATCCTGGATTAGGAGCAACAGATGTTCTTGCCACAAAACATGAAGTTTTCTTCTGTGAGACTAAGCTAATTGCACTCCTTGTCTACCTGTTACTATCTCTTGAGCAGCTCGTTGGATGTAGTATCCGAATCTTGCCAAAATTCCTTGCTGTCAGCTGACACTAGTAGGAAACTTCCGACATTGTCAATGCCTTAGTGAAAGAAGCGCTCATTCAAGAGCAGGACACTAAAGCAGCTGTCGCTCCCGTGTTGTATCCATTCAGTGAATGGGTGTCCTCCCAGTAAGCGGGGCATTGTTTGATGCACAGCGGTAACGCTAGGGATGTATTTCCGTCTGGAAATAACAGATCTCAAAGTTGTAAGACTGATCACACTAAGATTTTTGTGCTTGTGTGTGCGTGGTTAATTAAAAAAAAAAATATTCCACTTAAGACAATTTTCTTATTTTCAATGTTTCTTAAGGCAACGCTTACTTTTTTTAGACAGAATGCCTGAATTACCATGCTGCCTGTCTGATTTTCTCTTTCAGTTTTTTATGCTCCAGTAAAAATGGTCTTTTTGTTTCTTCCCCTCCATTACTGGGCTGCAGCGTGTCTGCCGCGTAGTTTCCCTTTGCATCGCTTCCGTAGATGTACGTTACGCTAAAGGGAATTGAGCAGGTGAGCCCATCGTACTGCCTGCAGGTTGTGCAGGGGCACGTGTATAATACTCAGTGAGCATGCACTTTGAACCTGTTAACGAATCTATTCAAGTTGATAGCTACCAGTTAATAACAGAATTAATTATTTGCACTGGGGAACCCTCTTGTGGGAGTGGAGTCATACAGCAAACTAACAACCGTGCTTTTTGGATTCCAGCGACGGTGCCTAAGCCCCTACTGCTTTTCTAAATGTAATCACAGACCTTTGGCTGAAGTTGCAGAACCTGACCTGTAATTGGACATAAGCCAGAGAGCAAGTGTGGTCCAACAAGCTTGAGTTCATCAAAGCTACCTTACCATCTTCTCGTAGGAAGCAACAGTTGTGCACATGTTCTTTTTAATGCTCAAACGGTACTGACAGAAGAGAATACTTCTGTTACGTATGGCATCCAAACAGGAAATCGAAAATAGAGAAGTGCAGCAATGTTTAGATTTAAGGTGAAAGGCGCTATAATAGAGTAAGAGAAACTTTCAAACTGCTCCGTGTGGAAGAAGTGTTCTGTACGAGCCACCTCAAAGCCAGGTGAGTCCCAGTACTGAACTAGACTCATTCTCAGGTTTCTAGTAGTAGGGTAATACTGATAATCTGTGGAGGGAGTGTTCTTTCTTCGCTTACTGAGATAAATGTGGTTTGGCACAACTGACTGAAGTTGGTCAAAAAAAGGTAAAAATTCATCTGGATCAGGAGAAATCCCACCCCCATTGCTAGGATAAAGATGCATCTTTACTAATAAATGAATTACTTGCAATTTTACGTGAAGCTGAATGGTTAAAAAAAGATATGTACATAACTTTTTATCACCGTCGTGATCTCCAGTAAATGTAATTAATATATTTTTAGAAACAAGAAGTCACCATAACTTACAGTACATCCTCAAGTGGAAAAATAAATGTTTAAAAATGAATATTCTGTGTATGCTGTTCCTGTAAAATCTCCCCTACCAGTTAACTGCTGTTCTCTTGTACATGACATGAGTTGTATCATGCTGATTTGATTGCTGTTTGATCTGATACAGGTCGCTACTTCTGTGGTTATATTAAGTTGTCAGTGTATTAAATTGCAAAAAAATCACTATAACCCTGTAGCAGCGCAACCTGAATCTGCTCGAGAACCGCCTGTGCCTGATTCTAGTCCACGTGTGGGGATCCAAGGCAGAACGTGTAGATACTGTCAAAGGAACACGTGTGGGCAGCCCAGTCTCCTAGAAACGCTGTTTCTGAGCTCTTGCCTCTCATTTTTCCAGCATGCAGTTCAGATATGAAACAGATTCTGTTCTGCTCTTTCTGGTCATTTTATTTGTCATGATTGGTCTGGCTAATGCAGTGACAAGATGTAAGTGAATGGTTGTAGACAGGGAAAGTGGTATTAAAATATTACTAAAATATTAAAGAGGCCTGATGCATTTTCTGAAAAGAGACAGTCACTGATTTGTTGGTTTTTAATTTTATTTTTTTTTCTTCAAGTGAAACAGAACTCACAGCACCTAGGTCTGCCTCTTTACCCAGGTACCTCAGGAATCGGGGAAGTAACGTTCTCCTGCTTCCTCCTGCATGCAGTCTTGCACACAGAAAACCAATTTGCTTGCTTAACACCCCAGTAAGGATTCATTAGCAGTGTTTTAGGCAAGGAAAAATCCTGAAATGTGGTAAAGCTCATATTTTTATGGTCACATACTTTTAGGTCAGGGAAGTGTGTAACTACAGGGGAGCTGAAGACCTTGAGAAAACTGAAGCTTTGACATGCAATCCAGGTGGGGGTTGCATGTACTGACAGCCAGTGTGAAACTACAGTAAGAATAAAAAAAGGTCTCTGCTGTGTCTTACAGGTATGACTGCATGAAAGAAACATTAAGGACAGTTACCACTGGTTTTAAAATTTGATTGTTCAGATCTCCAAGCTCTTCAATGGATGGGGGATGTCAGTATGCAGCCGTAAAGCACAGGAGTCAGATGAGGTAGGATTTAGAGAAGTTGAAGGCAAACAGAATGAAGGATTTTAAAAATAAAACAGTAACTTAGGTCAAAACAAGTCAAATCTAGGCTACTAACTCATCTGTAGACATGCAGGTTGTGATCACATCATTTTTGTCCTTGAGAGCAAGGACTTGTACAAGTGCTATAAAAAAATAAAAATACTTCTGCTAGTGGTGCAGTGAAGAGGGTCTAAAAAAGAAAACAAAAAAACTCACCACCCCAAAGTAATACTCTTGGCCTGAATAACCTTATAATGGCCTTAGAAAAATAAATACTGAAGGACTATTCTAAGCATCCATAAGGTATGTCCAGCTTAACTCATGGTCTCTGAGCACAACCTGCGCATTGTCAAGGGGTTTAATACCGTTAAAATAGCTGGAAGCTTTACTTTGTTACAGTTCACAAGCATCTAAAACATACAAAAATAAACCAGTTACTTTTATATTTTTTTAGTGTGGAATTACAGAATTAATCTCGCCACATCCTTAGGAACTCATGACCTCAAAGCTGAAAACTTGCTTTGGAAGCCCCCTCCTGAAGTGCTGTTTCTGTGACTAAAATGCTGAGCTTTAATTTGAGCCACGTTCAGGTCTCTGAGCAGTAGCCCAGAAGCCCAAGGGCTGAGCTGCAGAGCCCCAGCGCTCTGAGGCGGCTGCGGCCCTCGGTGACATCCTGCAAGGCTGACAGGTGATGGGAGGGTGGTGAATCTTGAGTGTGGCAATGATGAACAGAAATTATGAAGGGGGAGAAGGGAAAAAAAACAAACCCCAAAACAATAAAACCCCTCCCCCAAAGTAATGTTAAATTTAAAAAGTAATATTGTCCTACATAACAAATAAATACGGTACCTGCTGGTCAGGAATTGAACCCTTTTGCTCTGTTGAGTCACAGATGAAAATGCGAAACCAATTTGCAATATAGTAGCTGAAAAATACCATTCCCCTTTATATTACCTTTAAAAACCAAATACACAGCAACCTCAAACTCCAGCTGGATGGTGGGATGCAGGACGGTTCAGCGGGCAGGCGGGGAAGGGGGCATCGCGAGGCTCGTTTCCAGCCTTGGTTGTGCCCTTTGGCTGGAGGCGGTGCTGTCCACTGCCTCTCTCACACACTGGCGCTGGCTGGCTGCTGCTTGAAACTACTGCGAGCTACTTACAAATAGGTCCTAGTTATTAAAAAGAGAAAGAGTAATGAGTAGGACATTGTTTTGTTTATGAAAATACAATATAGAGTTTATTAATGTTTTCAATTTATTGCCATGATTTATCATTTTTGTCCCCAAAAGTCTGGTGCACACATCAGGTATACAGCGGAGAAAAGCTGAAATCTCACTACATGACAGAACAACTTGAGTTTAAAAAAACCCTAGGAAAATGAAGGAAAGACTGGATGGATTTTGATGGTTTCTGACAGTTCAGCAGAAGCACAGTTACAATAGAGCGGTATCGACTCTACAGGAGAACACCTGCTAGCGTTCTTTATTGCCAAAAGAAAATGCCAATGCTACCAAAACCCACTAAATGCTCGCACCTCGCAAAAAATCAAAGGTACTTTGGTGCGTGTGCATGCGTACGTACGCGCGTGCTTGTACAGACGAGGTTTTTCCTTAGCTTCTGTGTGCTTTTTACGGAGATTTGCTCTTCCTGCCGTTTGCCAGAAGTAGCCAGGAGGATAGTTTAATCCTGTTTGCTGTTGCAAGACTGTCGGACGGATGATTTCTGGTGCTCCAACAACATGATTGACTTTTCAGAATTTTCTAAGTTTCTGAGCAGAGTCTCTAGGCGCCTTTTGATTTTCTTCTGATCCTCAATGGCACATCCAATTACCACAGACTGAAATTTCTGATCGATGGGTCCTGCTGGCACGTCAGATGTGCACGCACCGTAAAGCGACATTAAGCGGATTTTGGCGTCTTCCAAATCATCTAGAAGTTTATTGACAATTTCATCGATCATCTTCGTGGCATGCTGCAGGGATTCCTGCTGCTGGGCATTTCGGATGGTTTCTACAGAAACCTCCACAGTGAGGGTTCGGCCCATCAGACGATTAGCAGTCAAGTTAAGTTCTTCTCTCTCACCTAAATTGAAAACCAAGGAAGTATTCTAGGTTACAGGCAAATACTTTCCTGTGCAAATAACACCATCAAGACAAACTGCTACAACTTTGCAATACACAAGGTTGTTTCCTTAAGGAAGTGGCAGTCAGGCAGATTTCCAGGGGCTGGAAGGGAGTTCTCTGCATTTGAGTTCTACTTGTTTCACAGAAAGAGATCTTCTGATTTGAAATGAAGTATTAAGCTCTGCTAGAAATGTAAGCAATGCTTTTCCGCTGCTGACACAGTGCTTGCTGTGTCACATTAAAGCACAGCATATAATATTGTCAGGAAACATTCCTCATTAACAGAACTGGCACGTTAAGGACCTCCTGTGCCACTGTGAGGGGGAGATTTAGACAGTACCCCAGAAGGCCTTGAAGAGAAAACTGATTTCTGACTACCAGATGCAAGTAGGGGCCATGGAAAAAATGGTTTTCTCTTTTCCTAAAATACGTAAACAGCCTATTTGACATGGAGGCCCTTGAAGAGCCAATAAACCACTAAGAGCACTGATGTTGTCGTTTTACCCCAGCCGGCAGCTGAGCACCACGCAGACGCTCGCTCAGTCCCCCTCATTGGAAAGGGGGAGAGAATCAGAAGAGTGAAAGTGAGAAAACTCGTGGGTTCAGGTACAGACATTTAAATAAGTGAAGCAAAAGCCGCGTGCACAAGCAAAGCAGGACAAGGAATTCATTCCCCACTGCCCACGGCAGGCAGGGGTTCAGCCATCCCCAGGACAGCAGGGCTCCGTCACGCGTAATGGTTACTGGGGAAGACAAACGCCATCACTCCGAACGCCGCTGCCCCCCCTTCCTCTTCCCCCAGCCCCTTATAAACCGAGCATGACGCCATATGGTGTGGAATGTCCCTTTGGTCAGTTGGGGTCAGCTGCCCTGTCTGTCCCCTCCCAACTCCCCGCACACCCCCAGCCATCCCGCCGGCGGGGCGGTGCGAGAAGCAGCAAAGGCCTTGGCTCTGTGCCAGCACCGCTCAGCAACAGCAAAAACATCTCTGCACTATCAGCGCTGCTTCCAGCACAGACCCAAAACACAGCCCCATACTGGCTGCTGTGAAGAAAATTAACTCTCTCTCAGCTGAAACCAGGACAATTGAATATAGACCATACAGATTTAGGGAATATATTTAAAGCCATGTATCACACAACCACGACAACAATCATTCTTGCAGGTTGCGCACTGCAGCAGTCATGTCTGTCTAGTAGTCAAAATGCTGGTTTTTCAACTACATTTCATCATCATCATCATCTTCTCTCCCTCAGCTGAGCTTTATTAACCCCAACTTTGAAAACAAATCGGTGAACTAGGTCTGGGCTTTCACATCCACAGCCATGACATCGATGGCAGGCCACCCAGCTGAACAGTATGTGGATTTACAGAGCGAAGCCAAAGGGGACCCCAGGGTAGTGGGTGGCTCTCTGATAACCACAGCTGGCTCTGACACCCCCGCCTGTACCGGCAGGGAACAAACCAGCGGAGCTGCTCCCTCAGGCATGGGCTGGTTGGGCTTTAGGTCAGATGGCACGGTTCAGCAAAGCAGCTTCTCACCTTCGCTGATGTGTCGCATGTCCTGGCTGTTCTGTATGTTGTGGATCATTTCGAGCAGGGTTTCTTTCTCCTGTTCCATAGCAGATGCTGCGTCACGGAAAGCCTCTACCCTGAACCAAACAAAATGTTTAAATAATAAAATAGCTGTTCACCTATATAGCTGCCAAGAACTGGATTTTTAAACTTCAGCTTAAGAAGTGCAGTCAGTTCTTAATTATCCATGAGCCAGACTCTCTGATTTCATGACCCTCTCCCATGTCTTAACTTCACTCTTCAAGGCTGAATATAATTCTAAAAAACAAACAAATGGCAGGGAAAAAAAAACAAAGCAACCATAATTTGATCAGATTTAAATCTTTTATTTTACTGACAGTACTGTTCCATCTTACTCCGCAGTTAGTCTGGACATCCAGAGCCTGGCAGTTCCATAGCCCCGTAGCAGAAGTGCTGTAGCTAATTGGCAATTACTATCAGCTGCTTAACAGAGAGAAAGGGACCGAGTCCCCATCAGGGGACAGACAGCAGCTGTGGGGATGGAGGCAGGAAGGGGGCCTGGTCCCCCTGCCACCCCCAGCCAGCAGTGCAGAACCCTGGGATCCACCTACAAAGCAACAAATGCTCCAGAAAACTCAAACGCCACCTTGTAGCTGAATGACCCCTTTTACAAGGGAGAAATATGGGTGAGAAGGATAAAGCTCACACACTTGTGTTAACGTGACAAGGGCCTCCCACTGAGCAGTGTGCCTGGGTCACGGGGAGAAGATGCTGGAGCGCCTGCCCCACAGTCACTGGTGTTTTCCATGGAGCGATGCTCACTGTGATTCATGCGGGGAGGAAGCTTCTGCGGGAGCAGCTCCTATTTCTGGGCTTGCAGGGAAGCAAAATACCCGGTTCCTCCAGAAACAGGACCCCTACTCCAGTCCTGCTCACTGCACTGAAACTCACACGTGATGTGGTAAGAGCGAGGGGAAAGCACATCAGAAACTGCTCCCCCTGGTAACTCTTCAGTCTCAGTAAGCTGCATGCCCACAGCCTGCCCTCCTCCTTGTGGCATAAGGTACGGACCCACCTGGCCACGGGCAACGTGAAAATGCCATGCTAGAAAGGTGAGCCTAGTTCCTTAACTCACATCTTATTCCCTGCCATGGTTTGAGGGAGAGGGCTTTGGCATCCAGCTGAGTCATCCAGAAAAGCACAACTGGGACTGGTCTGATTTGGAGGCTGGGGGGGAAAGAGAAACTTCCCCCTTGCTTGGCTTTGGAGGGTAGGGGCCCGCAGAGGACCCGCCAAGTGGCAAGTACCAAAAAACATCAACTCTGCATTCCCAGACCCCACAGGAACGCAGAGTATCACATGAACCTGGCTGACAGTTTCAGATGCTTCCAACGCACAGCTCGGGAGGTCTAACTGCTGTAAGCGGCACGGGAATACATCTATCCTGAAATGTTTATTAAAACCAGCCAGAAAAGGGGAAACAAACCAAAACATCGTTAAGTCCCTCAGACTGTGCTCTTCAACGTTACTGGCTGCAGCCCCAAGATGGTGTCGGCTCATCATCGATGCTTCTATAGATAAGGGCTTATCTGATGAGATAGGTATGGAGCTGCTGCTCCTTCCTTCAGCAGCTGGCTGAGGGCAGGTAACTCAAGTAAAACAGCAAAAAAGGCAGAACTGGAGCATTTGAGGATATGAATAGTCACTTCACATGCAGCCTGCTCATTAAATGCTTCTGTTTTACAAAATATTTATCCTAATTTAGACAGTGAAAGCACAAGCTTCGGGCCTCGCCTTTAATGCTCATTCTGAGGAGGAGTGGGAAAAGTTAATGCAATGCAAATTCTTGCCAAGAGCAAATACTTTTAATTATTATTTTGGACTGGTTAGTAAGAGCAACGAGGCAGGTGGAGTCATTTCATACTTCAGATCTCTGCGCTTTATAATTTAGGAAGTCTAGCAATATTTTCATAAATGCCTCGCCACACCTTTTTAAAAAAATAGTCTTTTCACCATTTAAAAAAATGCATTGTGGTCCCTGGAAAGCTTAAAATTAAAAATAAAATTAAATGTGGAAGTGCAGAATTTCAATTGTAATAGTATTTTTAAATCAGATTTAGTGTATCATTGTACTGACTTAAAACTAAAGGATGGATTGATCTGTGATTTCCACAGGCTTTGCTGGGTCCTATTCTATTCTATGAAGAATGCGGAAAAACTGCATTGCAGAGATGCACCCGGAATTGGTGCAATTCAGAAGAGTGCCGAAACCAGCACTGCCTCCCAAAGTGCTACTGGCATGCGAGGTAGGACCTAAAAGCCAAATTACCAGAATTCATGACGTATACTGAAAAAAAACCCAACCCAATATTTACCAATCTACCAGCTTTGATTGACATTATTTTACAGAAAGTCATGTAACCAAATCTCGAGAACTATTTTATGTGAGGCTTTGGGCAGCCTGGTCTAGTGGAGGGTGTCTCTGCCCATGGCAGGGGGTTGGAACTAGATGAGCTTTAAGGTCCCTTCCAACCCAAACCATTCTGTGATTTGCAACAATTGCATCTTGGGAATTAATCCATCCACTTGTTACAACTGCAGTACAGAGTGCCACGCAACTAAAACCTGCTGGGATTTTCATTTTGGTGCATTTGCATTGTGGCAGGGCAGCCACAACGAGTGCCTACCCTGGCACGGTGTACCGGCGCGTGAAGGAGCCACCCTGGCTCCCGCTGCTGGGCAAAGGGACAGAGACGCAGCACGGCACAACTCCCCTGCGCCTCTGGAATCCCTTCTGAAAATTTCCATCTTGACCAATTATTAGCAGCATGACAGGACTAAATAACCCTAGAAAAGAAGCTCTTGAGGTTTCAGAGACCTCTGGTGGGCAGGGGGGAGGCACAGTGTGATAACACGGCATACTGGCAGCAAGGGCAGCAGCCAGCCAGCCGCACACGGGACTTACACGCTCCGACAGAAGGCGGGGGAAATCACCAGAGAAAGGCAAGGCAAGGGAGCAAAGGGAACGGAGGTGGACACAACAGGGCAGCATCATTTCAGAAAGTCCTCTAGAAAAAAAACAAAAACAAACCCACAAAAAACAAGGAAACTGCTCACACCAACCTCAGGAAAAGAGTTAGTGCTCCACAGAAGATGCTGGGGGGGTTTATCATGGTGAGATACCCACCACAGTCTCACCCTATTTCTCCACCGCGGCTTGCACCCAGGCCTCTGGCTGCTGGCTCCTCCCGGCCCCAGGTGACTGCACACCTATGCACACTCTACCTCCTCACTGCAAGAGCACCAGGTCCACCCCTTGCGGTCGGCTCTCATAACTTCTTCCTAAAATGTGCTCTGACTTCACAGGTTTGTGCAAATCTTTGCTTTTTTGGGGTGCGGGACCAAGAAACTAAAAAAGACTGGAAGAGAGAATCTTCTAGCAGAGGTGCCTGCCGTGGAAAAGGGCGGAAACAGTCCCAGTCTCAAAAAAACAACCAACCAAAGAACGGAGGGAAAGAAAAGAACACAAAATACTCATATTCATGCCCAAATATCAGTTCCCTTAATGCAGCAGTACGGTGTTTTTCTAAAAACATCCCATCATATTTTTTCTTGGAGTGTATCTGTCGCTTCAGACATCAACTAAATACTCCATCCATTACCTAAGACTAAAAAAAACCCCATTCCTTCCTTCTGATTTTGCCCAGTCGGAGAAGGCTCAGCCATGCAGTGCCTTCCTCCCCACATACCATTTCCATGAGCAGAGCATTCTCCTGCGGAACAGGTGGACCGGCCGGCGCTTTTGTTTCCAGATGAGAAACTCAATACCCGCTTTCTCATGGCAGCTGCAATAACTCCGTCCCTCACACTACCGACTGACCGCAATAGCTCGCTATCGAAGCCTGTGCGCCGGAGGTGCAGATAAGTTTTCAAAGGAAATAAGAGAGATCTGAAGGTGGTACAGCTTTTTTTTTTTCCCTGAAACAGAGCTGAGCATGCTGGCTGGAGACAAAGCAGGGGCTTCACCCCGGCATCCTCAGCTGCTTGAAAGCAGTTTCTGTTCTCAGGTGAGCGGTCCCATGAACACACGGATGAATGGTGGGGGGAAAGCAGTTGTTCCGAAGAACAAGAGGAAAAGTACAAAAAAAATAAACAAGAGTCTGACGTCTCCCATGTACCATTACACGTAGGACTGTGTGTTCGCAACCACTGGGACACGGTGACTCATAAACAGAGACTCTGGTCCCACTTCCAGCTGCTCCCAAGATATCTCGGCGTTTGCCAGCAGTCACGGCAGCACGGAGGTCCAAGCCCTTCCAAGGGACAAGCGTGCCACCCGCCCCCCCTTGCGACCCTGCTGGGGGCTCTCTCCCTGGCAGCCGAAGGAGCCCCCCCTTTCCCGCTCACTTTCCCTACAGGAGACAGTCCCTAGGAGGGAGGTACATAAATACCCCGTTACTATTGGAAAAGCAGCTCCCACGGTGGAGGGAAGTGAGCAAAGGGAAGGCTGTTCAAACCAGTGTTTCCGAAGGGTGAGGGTTGCTGTGGGGTCTGTCTGACCTTATGCAACTTGAGAGCTGAGGATTGACGAGGGGTTTGAAGGCTGTAGTTTGCCCTGACAAATTCTCACTCATTGTATTTACAAGCAACATCTTGAGGGTCTATAGCTGAGCTAAGCTGGCTGGAGAAGGAAGTATGGAAGCTCTTCCTCCTGTCACTGAAGTAACTCTGAAATGAGGCATGTTGATTATTTGTGCAAGGCCAAAAAATAAGACTTGAGTGACTTGAATCCAAGCAGTTTGACTCTTTTTTCGTAACTGTTCCACATTCAGAACTATGCCTGTTCAAAAGACCCACAGCAAGCTAGGAAGTTTAATCTGGGGTTTAAATTTCTCATTAACCAAACTGCTTTGTTCCAGAGTCGCTCAGCAGATTTAAAACAGATTTTTGCATATTCTCATGCTCATTTTGTGAGCATATATATTCATGTGCTAGACCTGGATGTGAGCAGCGAGACTTGTTTGCAGACAGTGATTTTGTTTAGTCAAATTCAGCGAAGTCTGCGAAGGACTTCAAGGAGATTTAATCAAGCTAAGTGAAAGGCTGATACAACAGCACACAGAGCCCACTCCTGATTAATGCGAAGTAACGCAGGCAGAAAGGGGAAAATGCCAACTCCTGTATCCCACAGAGTTCCCTTAATTACAGGAAAGTCCTGGAAACATTCTGGGTGGTTCTGTGAAAGCCGCTGATCAATATGCAGCTCTAATGAAGGAAAGGGCGTGTAGAAACAGTACCGGCAGGGGGTGAATCAGGGGTACACCCACGGCACCCTGCACATCCATCCACCTCAGGAAGGGCACTGTGTAATTAGGCAGAGCCGAGAGGATGAAGAGGATGATTAAAGGCATGGAACTGTCTCTTGTGTGGCTGAACTGGGAAAAAAAAATCAAATAGAAATTTTTGGGGAACATCAAGTAGCAGGAGGGGGTAGGACGCGTCTTGGCACAATGATGAAATACACGTTGTGTTCATCATTACTTGGAAAAATGCACCTGAGCTGCAGAACGCAATGCTATTCACATTACATGGGTTGTTACAGACCAACAAGGAGGTGGACGTAAGCATGGGTGACGGGAACACCCACAGCTGGACCTGCAGCTTTGTGGAGACACGAAGCCTCACGTGCCGGCACTCGGCCCTGCAGCTTGAAGGCTGGCAAGAGCCCCCGAGAACCCGAAGGACACCACGTTTCACCCTCGGCCTCCCTGCACGCACAGAGCAGCTGCCCCGGGCAGGCGGGACGGGGCTACCGGGCTTGCGGGGCAGGACGGTGGGCACCCAACGCCACGGGGCTCGGCCGTGGCCCGGCACTCCCACCCCCCGCTTGATAAAGACTCCCCCAACCGAAACGGGTAACAAAGCCGAAAAAGCCTCTTGCGCTTTCTTTGAAAAGCGGCTGTTCTCACACAGTCACATACGTGTCCCCATTCCCATGCACCGTCCGGCCACGCTATCACAGAATCGTAGAGGTTGGAAGGGACCTCGAAAGATCATCTAGTCCAACCCCCCTGCCAGGGCAGGACCACCTAGAGCACATCACTCAGGAACACGTCCAGTCGGGTTTGGAATGTCTCCAGAGAAGGAGACTCCACAACCTCTCTGGGCAGCCTGTTCAGTGCTATCGCA
>VWZZ01006783.1:49170-68148 GCA_013399095.1 Psophia crepitans
CCCCTGCTGCGCCCCCAGAGCTTCCCGCGGCACGCAGGGCCCCCAGCGGCCCCGGCCCCGGCTCCCTGTGTGACAAACGCCGCAGAACTGGGACCAGCCCACGGTAGCACGAGCCCTGGCTCTTGCTAAACCAGAAGCTGAGGGAGGAGTAACGAGGCTTTCAGTATCTCCATTAACCTCCTTCGAGATGAGGACTGTTAGCGTGAGGATTTGCCTTCCAGGATGGTTCTAGATGGTTCGTTAGTTTGCCCCTTTGTTAAGGAAAGCAGGAAACCACCCAACTGTCATTTTTATACAAAGCTATTCAAAAAGGGGACCCACAAACCTGAAGCAGCTGAAAATGCAAGAAATGGGAGGAGGAAAACAAGAAATGCATTAAAAATCCAGAAGCCTGTTCGAGGGGAGGGAAGAGTTGGAGAAGAGTAAATCATAGAATCACAGAATGGTTTGGGTTGGAAGGGACCTCAAGGATTATCTAGTTCCAACCCCCCTGCCATGGGCAGGGACACCCTCCACTAGACCAGGTTGCCCAAAGCCCCATCCAACCTGGCCTTGAACACTGCCAGGGATGGGGCCTCCACAGCTTCTCTGGGCAACCTGTGCCAGTGCCTCACCACCCTCACAGGGAAGAATTTCTTCCTAGTATCTCATCTAAATCTCCCCTCCTTCATCTGAAGGCCATTACCCCTTGTCCTGTCACTGCACTCCCTGATAAACAGCCCCTCTCCAGCTTTCCTGTAGGTCCCCTTTAGGCACTGGGAGGCCACAATTAGGTCTCCCCGGAGCCTTCTCTTCTCCAGGCTGAACAAGCCCAACTCCCTCAGCCTGTCCTCATAGGAGAGGTGCTCCAGCCCGCTGATCAGCTTTGTGGCCCTCCTTTGGACTTGCTCCAGCAGCTCCATGTCTTTCCTGTACTGGGAACCCCAGAGCTGGACGCAGCACTCCAGGTGGGGTCTCACAAGAGCAGAGTAGAGGGGGAGAATCACCTCCCTCGACCTGCTGGCCACAGTTTTTGATGCAGCCCAGGACACGGTTGGCTTTCTGGGCTGCCAGCGCACACTGCCAGCTCATGTTGAGCTTTTCATCAACCAGCACCCCCAAGTCCTTCTCCTCAGGGCTGCTCTCTATCCGTTCTCTGCCCAGCCTGTAGTTGTGCTTGGACCAGAGACCTCCCTTGCTGTAAGCAGAACCGGAACAGCATTCCTCAAAACAAGACACCTGAGACATCTTTCTGATACCAACTGAGCCCCAACCACCTGCAGAAGAGAAGCTGTTCTACCAACCCTTGTTGCCCAAGATAATACAAAAAGGCTTATGAGAAGTAAAATTGTTTAATGTTCTCTTTTTATGCCAAAAAGAAAAAACATATTTCCTGGCAGTCAACGTAGTGGATCTACATCGAGTGATGAATGACTTGTTCTGAGATCGTGTTTACCTGGGCTGTACAAAACGGTGACCTCTCTCGCAAGCGCCCGCACTACCAACTTCAGCAAACAACTGGCACAGAAATCTCTTGTACTTCAGGTTCCTGCTGGGAGCATTGGTTCCAGCAATTCGAGTCACACACGGGCTTTACTTGCCTCTGCTGTGAGTATCTAAAAAGGAATTTGCTTATCCCAAAAGTCCAGGTTTGGGCAGATACCCCATGGCTCCAACAGAGCCATTTCTGGCACGCAGCTGAGGGATGTTGTTGCGCCGGGATACTGTTCGGTATGCCCATCCCGCTGGGATCTGGAGTGGCTGTTTTCTCAGGCTCGTCCATTCAGAATGATATCATGGCCCAAGCGCTCTCGTTAAATTAATTGCCTGAGTTTTCTTTGTTTTACGTCGTTGGGTAAGGCAGGCTCATTGCCCGTGAGCTCATGGAAATTCATTTGAACAATTGTTCCATCGCTCTGCCGTCTGTAGAAGGTAATTAAAAACCGCTTCCCACCCCAAACAGAAACCGTTTGTAGCCATGACACACGGCTTGCAATCATTTCGTTCCTAGGATCCTTCTGTTCTTCCCATGCCAATTTATTAAGCATCAATTAGATTGGGTTTAGAAAGCAGAAATCAAAATAGCTGAACAGCTGTGACCGTTTTTTTCCTTGGGTTTAATTCCACGCAGGTAGAAGCTGCGATGAAACACAGGCACAGAACAGCCGTGTCCGTTTAACAGCACAGTGGCATTCTGCCCGGGAGATGAGAGTAACGCAAACCAGGGAACCAACACGCAGGTTTAAAAGCAAAAACTGTCTGCGGGGTCAAGCCTCCACATCACTGCCTGGGCAGCCCAGGGTGCCTTCCCATTCAGACACTTGGAAGGACCATGAGAACTGCTCTTCCTGCTCTCCAGAGGGACAGACGCCTCTGTCCCCTTTCTCGCCGAGGCGTGCAAAGGGGCAGTTGTCGCCACTTTTCCAAAATAATAGTTGGCTGGGCTGGAAGGACAAGAGTCTGGCACTGGGGGAAGCGACCCACAGCTGAACGGGGGGAAGTTTGGGGACACAAAAGGCAGGAACTGGATCCTTCGGAGGAGGAAGGGCCCTCACACCTGAAACGAGGCACAGATGGCATCCTCCTCCCTGCGGGGGAGAACGGTGATGGCCAGGTGAGGACTGCTGGTGCTGCCACGCGCACACCGCCCTTCCTCATCTTGTCCGGCTGTGTTTGAGGGAGGGACTGCGCAGGCCTGTGGTGGCTGGGGGCACCAGCAGAACACAAGGAGAGGCTGTGCGTCTCAGGGCTCCTGCCTCAGCAGCAAAGCCACTGCCTGTCTCCTGTCTAAACTACAGCATCATACAAAAGGGGTGGCACTTGCACCACAGAGCAGCATACAGGAAACTCTCGCTCATGCACACGAGTTCCCTTGCGGTAGCAGAAAAAGCAACTTTTCTGGGTCTCGGACGTCTGATTTATCTGCAGAGGTCCCACAGCCAGGGGGACAACCTACACCAAAACCATTACAAATTGTCACGTTGCTAAGTAGCACCTCAGTCCGACTTTGCTTTATTCCAAACCCTGATACATACCTTGTCACATACCCTGACACTTATAGGTGAGCTGTCATGGAATAGAATCAAAGGGAAAGTCCACACCCAATGCCCTGCCAGATTATTGGCCTTCCTTCACCTACAGGAACTTCATCTGATGAACCTTCTTTATACACCAGTCTTACGGAAACAGCAGTTCCCATGCACAGCAGACGGATGCAGCCATGGCTTGGGCCAGCCAACCAAAGCCAGCTTGCAGTCCCCCCAGCACCAGAACAAGAGCACTAAAAGACAGGCCAACCTGAGTTTCTAGGACTCATTTTCAATCAAAATACGTACCTGCTATCGCAGGAGGCTGCCCCCTCACTCAGCACCTGCTGAACTTGTCCTACTGTGTCTTTACTGCTGTCGTTAGCGATGCTAATTAAAGCTAGCCCAGGGTTTGCCTGTACACGTTGCTGACATTTTAGTGTGCAGGCAAGCCCTGAGGTCACAAGCCTGAAGGAAGTCCTCTCTGAGCGGCAGCCTGAAAGGCGGTGTGACCATTTCGGGGCATGCAGCAGTTCATTCTCACAGAGAGGAAAAAGCGCCCAGTACGTGAGCTGGGAATTCTGTACAGCTGCAGATGCTCAGCCCATAGTCCACGGAGCTCTGAGCAAAAAAAACAAACGGAAAGACTCCTAGAAATGAGGGTACTGCACTCAGTGAATGTAAGCCTGCACAGATTTACAATTGGAACTTTGCACTAAATTTCCACACACGCGGAGCTTTGCTGTCCAAGTGCACGCTTGGTGCATACTTGCCACTTGCCACAAATTTTCTGACCTGTTTACATGCACTTCTATATCATCTCATATATTATTTCACCCAGGTTGTTACAACTGAGCTCTAAATCACTTGAATTAAGAATTTCTACAGGAAACTTGAGGAGGTTTAGAAGGATCAAAGAAACATGCAGACTTCAATAAAGCTACTTAGCTGGAAAGAATTGCCAGAAAGTATCTTTGTGCTAATGTCCGCCAAGTTTTCTAAATTAATTTTGAAACAATTCATCATCCAACCTCCTCACCTCCTTCCAATTTACAGCAGCCATTGTAAACACTGCTAGGACAGCATGAGCAGATGATAGAACACTTTCCTTTTAAGAAAGAAGATGGCATAACTTCGTACCTCTGGAAACTTCACCATATTTGGTAAAGATTTGGTAAAGGTTTGCATTCTGTGACCGCTACAGGAACAGCAGTGGTCATTTCTGTTACCTTGAAGAGCTAAGAAAATGAACCCACCACCCAAAAACACATACAAAGCAAGCAGCTTACAGTAAGCCAATCTCAATTCTTAAATTTTTCTTTTACATTCTTGAACTACAGACACAATCAGGCAGGCACAATGTTTCAGCACTCCATCGACTTTCCTAACAGTTATGCTGGCTGACTGGGCATCTCATCTTGTCTCTGAATGCCACCAAAAGAGGGATTCTGTTTGATATGAAAGGACATGGCACACAAAGCACCAAAGAGGCAAGAACCATGTTCCAGTCTTGACTTGTCACGGTTTCAGTTTTGTCAAACTTAACGCATGCACCATAAAGAAATTAAGAGCCCTGAAATGAACAGCTGGCAGTAGCAAGGTGGAGGTTTGACTTTGTCCTTATGAAAGATAAAGACGAAAAAGCACCACAGCCGACTTCAGACTGCTGAAGGTTGAACTCAGACATCCCCACAAAAGCAAACGCATTTAAAAAGGGCAGGACAAATGACTTCTAATACAAATGTAAAGGCTGCTGGGCAAGCTCCTGTTAACAGACGAGTTGCGCTCATAAATTAAATGCAGACAAATCTCTCAGCATATGCAGGGCAAACCTCAAAAATTTCAGCCAGTTAAACAAGATTATCCAGCCAGAAACATTAAATTCTGAAACACAACCATTTACAAGACACCTTTTCCAGCCGAACAACGAGGTGCAGTACCGTGAGATGTTGGTGAGTAACGAGTCACACGTCTGTACACGCAGTGTTTTAAGAACCCAGCTTTCTCTGCTCTTCTGGAAACAGAAGCATCACAGGGCTGTGATGGCAAAACACTTTGCAAAGAAAAACTTCAGAGGGTTAAGAGAACCTCAAAGAGACCAAAGAAAGCAAGGCCATATTTTGAGGCAGCAGTAGTTCTGGAGACTACTTTTCACATAAAAAGAATACACATTAGAACTCCATTTAGCTGTTTCTTAAAAGCCAGAGCAGCACTGGTTGGGATTTGCTACTTGTTTCGGTAAGCAGAGAAGAGGCCAATGCAGTGTGTGTAATAACTGGAGCTCCAAGTAGAGAGGATGTGTGTGCACACGTGGCTTGTGCTTTTTTCTTTTTTAATACAACCAATGAAGTCAGGGCCCAGCAGGTACAAGCAAACTTGACATTTATGGCAGAATAAAGGGGCATGAGGAATAAAGCATATGATCAAAAGCCAACACAGTAGACTCTGGAGAAGACCATCTACACAGGTTTTAAACATTTGCTGAGCCAAGCAAGGAACCTTCTCAAGCTGAAATATCTTTTCATGTGAAAGGAATTTGCAACTTTAGGGCCTGCACTGAGAAAAGGAAGAAAAAGCCATCCAACACAACCCACACCCAAAAGCTCCTATAAACTTGACCTGAGATGTTTGAGGATGACAATTGTTTCTCTCTCATCCCACCCTTTATTAGAAGAACTTGGTGTGAAAAATGCTGGAACTGATTTAGCTTGAGTCAGTAGCTAAAGGCAAGTGAAAGGCTTCCAGAACGGAGCTTCCTCAGCCACAGTGAGCTACACACCCAGCTTTGAACAGGAGTGCGTTTAACCTGAAATGTGCGGTGGGAAAGCAACCGGCAGGCAGAAGGGAAAAACATGAAGAGGACCTATCACTCCATAACACTGGGGTGTCAGAGTGTTCAAACTGTTTTCTGGCATTTGAACAGTTTCTTCAAGTTGTACCATTGCTAAAGAGCACTAAGATAACTCACTAGATTCTTCATTCTGTTTGTTTCAGAGCTGGCAACTGTATCAGAAACATGACTGGAAATAAACCAGTGGCAGTTTCCCAGCTTTTCTAACCATGACAGCACACAGCTGTAGTTATTCTGACTCTTTGGAATCCAGAGTGAGAAACATCTAGCCTCCCCCTTGTCTTACTCTCCACAAAAAGTATTTGTTTGCATAATATTTACATTTACAGCAGGTAGAAGCAAACTCTTAGGCTAATGAATAATAAAAAAAAAATCAAGCTGGCATTTTATTACATTGAGATTTCTTAGTGACTGGCAGCAATCATGAACTGAACTATAATAGGCTGGTAAAGCAGGACAGCTTGCATAGGTATTTTTAAACAAAGTGAGAAAGGTGGCATAGATAACAGTTTTAAACACAAATAATTGTTCACCTTAAAGTAAGGACAGTACAAAAATAGTTAACACATTTACATTCCATTTATCCAAGGCCACCTCTTCATGAACAGAGGGGAGCAAACACGATAGTACGGAGGAATAATACAGCTTAGAGTCTCCCCCATCTATTCCAAACAGGAACTAGCAAGTTTAATTAGCCTCTGTTCACTTTAAAAGTTGTTCCAGCCTCAGATCAGGGAGAGGAAACGAACCAGTCAAACTAAGCCATCAGATCCAACATTCTATCATGCTACTATTGAAAAAACCCAACCATATACATTTATAAAAATAAAGCCAACAAACTAACTGTACAGCCCGTGGTCCCGATTCCAACATTTATAACAAACAGGACGTGGACAGACGTTACCGTCTATGAGGTGAGACTGGCCACAGGCAAGAGTTGCGCCACGTGTTCCACTCATAAACCTGGGATCTGACCTTCTCTTTATAACAAGATTAGCTAGGCAAATCTGAGATAACTGGAGTTTACTATTTTTATCTGTTGCAAAGACCACATGAAAAAGTAAATAAAGACAATGACATTTTGTGACAGAAAAATTAAATACAAGAAATAATTAAAGAAAAGAACATCAACAACTGAAAACCCAAAATACCTAGTAAGACCAGCCTACTAATTAGGCAGCAACTTATACAGCTAGACTGAAGGATTTAGTCATCACTCATTAGAAACAGAATATGCAAAGGCTTAAGAATTTATTTTCATCACACACAACATATTGCAGCAGATATGCATAAACTCCAGCTGTTTATCAGCGTGACAGAGGACATCAGATTAATCTAACAAGTCAAGGTACAGGCGTGTTTTTGAAGTGGTGTTTCTGAACCTTTGCAAATAGATGAACAAGTTTCCATTTTAGCAAGCAGCTCTGATGTGGTGTTAGTGTACTCAAGTATCTTTCACATTTCCTCAAGACTTCTCTTGATAGCTTCTTCCAATTCTGCATCATGCTCTGTATAAATATAAAAAAGATATTATAATCTCAAATTATGTCTGATAATATAGTTGTGTTTATGACTAGTTAACATTACTACATAAAGCAACAAGTTACTTCTGCGGGCAATGTTAGTAGACTGCAAAAAGAGGTAGAGAAACAGAGTGAAAGTGTTTTCCCTCCTCCTGTCTTATGCTCTCTTTTCAACACTTCAAAAATACAGAAGCAACCTCTACAACCTTCCACTGTATTAACTAGGGGCAGCCCAATGATCAGTTTAAAAGTATAATGCAACTACAAATTTACTGCTCAAAACCATACCAAGATTAGAACCCATATGTATGCACCAAGAAAAAGGAACTATTAAGAAAAAAAAGGCAGACACGCAAAAGCAGCAGAGAGGCTTCAGTATTTTCATTCTAGTTCCTTATCAGGTATTTCCGTACCTACACTCTAACTTGGCACCACTGCTGTCACTCTTACTAGCAGGGCCCAACACACGTAGAGAACAAGTCCCATCAACAGTAAGAATAGTCTAAACCAGGGCTCTAACATTTTTGATGGTGAGGGGGGAAGACTGCGTTGCACTCATCTGGCTAGTTAACAACTTCTCGTACACGCTTTGCTGACACTCAAGAAGGAAACTCTGTTTCTGTGTTACATTTCAGTTGGTTTGGGCACTAATTGTTTGGTGTTAGTGAATTACATCATACATTAGACAAGGTTTATACCTACAATAAATATTAATGCCAACAGTATAGTTGGAAAAGTTAAGGCAGTTTTAGGGACACTATCCTTCTTGAATTACTCATTTTCTGCTTTAGGAAGACACAAGTACATCCTATAAAAAAGCTCTCTGTTCTTATGACAAAGGAAACAGAATAATTATATCTATATTAAAACAACATTTTAAAACTTGAGTTATTGTTGGGCTGTTTTATGCAAGGCCTAGATTTGGAACAGAAATAGTTATCAATGAATGTTCTCCTGTCAGCAGAGCCATGTTCAGTCCTCTGGACTTTACCGTAACTGATAAGAGGCAAGTTAGTTTCTGAAAGGAAAGTATTACGTGGTCAGAGAAACAAAAGAAGAAATTTTGAAACCAAAATAAAGCAGAAAGCCTTTTGCAGACAACTGCTTGTTCGCAGACTAACTGTTGTCAGTTAGCCACTAAGCACGTGCAAGAATCAAATAAGGCCCGAACTGTGAGTCCGTTGCCAATGGCATGCAGTTGGCTCCACAGTGATACCTGGACTGTCCTCCGTTCCCTGGAGCTGCTGAAGCAGCTTCTTCTGCCTCCCACACTTGCCTTTCGATTTCCCCTCATCCAGCAGTTGCTAGCACTTTTTCTTTTTTACCCCTTTCTGGGGATTATTTTCCCTCCACGCTCCCTCTTGCCCCGCGACAGAACCGCAGCTAACCACGCAGGCAGCCAGCAAAGGTGGCTGGAGCCGGGCTGCTTCGGAAGGTCAGACACCTTCAGCCCTGCAGCAGCTCCTGCAGGCGCCAGCTGCCGCTGCGATCCCCGAGGGCAGTACCCGGTGCCAGGGGCACCTGAGCACGGCAAACTCGGTGCTGTACGTGTGCTGGACATTTAACAATATTTAGTAACAGTTGGTAAATTTATAACTTCATAAATTCTGGCAATATGAGATTCAGTTACCAGTTCTCATTGACCTTGTACAAATATTCGATTTTTTTTTTCGTTCGGTTTATTTCCGTTGGGTGGAAGGGCAGTCAGGCCTTTAAACAAAACACTATTTTCAAAGTGCACCGCAGTCTGTCACCAAAAATGAATGACTACATTGTATGAACACCACCAAGCACAACAGCAAAAGGATGAAAACAATTTCAAATAAGGTAAGATACCATCTGAGCAGACAGCTCTACTGCTGATTCAAACTTGTGCATAAATCTACAGCTCTTTCAGGAGACCACAGTGCTTTGCTGAGACAGAATACCTCATTTTGAACTATTTATTCAGAAGTTTAACTATTTAGTCAGTAGTTCTACTGTGAGTCACCACAGTTATATTAAACTGGTACAAAGTGAGCTCAGCCAAGTCTTTAATTGCACACCACCCTGTGGTGCACCGATAAAATAGATTTTGAGTCTGCTGGCATACTTTTCAGGTTAGGAAATTGGTTTTTATTTATAACTCACCACAGTGTTCTTAACTACTCGAGATTGCCCAGCATATTTTAGGGAGTATTCCCACAAGGCCACTTGCTGTAAGACCAACTATAAGTTTAGTTTCTGTTTCTTCCATGATTAATAGCACTCCTGAACACAGAAAAGTAAAAATTAACATACCTTCCTCTTCCTCTTTCCTTGTTTCTTCTAAGCTCCTCTTCATCGTTAGTTTGATATCTTCATCCTCTTCGCTATCTGAGACGTAAATGCACAAATAAAACATAAGTTACACATTGTTTCTGATAAAAAAGTTAACAATCCCCTCTTGCATTTCTTTTACTGTAACAACATGGTAAGTTGGATTTGAAGAAATACACTTGTGATTATCTGAAAAATCAAGACAAAAACCATTATAGTGATAGTGTAAGACACTAACTCAAGAGACAGAGCTATTTTTCAGCTACTACTTTCCCTTTCTCTCCAAAATCTAGAGGCAGACTGCTTCAGTTTTAAACAAGTAGTAATAGGTGCAGAAGCTACTGCATTTGTTTTTTTCCTAACAGTTATTAAAAAAAAGATATCACTTATTTTGTACAAAACGTATCACAGATTTAATTATGGGAAGAAGTACTATAGTGTGTCACTGTCTACACATGATCTCAGCTGTATTTTGTTGCCTAAATGCTCTCAGTCATCTGCTCTAATTGGGCTGGTCCTGTGTGGAGCCAGGAGTTGGACTCGATGACCCTTGAGGGTCCATTCCAGCTCGGGATATTCTGTGACTCTGTAAATACTCCATTTGAACACTGGAGTGCTATACCTCAGCTGAGCAGTGCGATTCAGCAGATGTTTTTCAAGTCTTACAGAAGCAAAAAGTGGATACACTTAATCTGCTAAGTCACCATAGCCAAGCCCAGCCAAAACTCCACCACCTTTCCCTTTCTAAGTAAGGCTGGTTTCCTGCTCCAGAATGACAGCTCTATTTTGAAGTGTCTAGTAGGGACTGGTCTACCTAAGGTGGCTTTTTAATTTTTTTTTTCATTTGTTTTAAAAAGAGTCTCAGTAAACCAGAGGTTAATAAGCAAACAAGTCGATGAGTCACATTATGTGTTCACTCTCCTGCTACAGGCTACTGCTATTTTCGGAGATAGTCTCTGTAATGAGGTCTTACAATATTTGCAATCAACTAGGTCTCTTACGGTCATATCAACAGCAGCACTTCCCTTAAAGTCATCACATTTACTAGTACACCAATGTACTTCTGATTGCATTTACTGACAAAGAACATTCTGATACAGACATCTAATTTACTGACTGTGAGGCTTTTGGCATTTTAAATGACCCAAGCTCGGTATTCCAAGTGACAGGTACACTTTCTAAAATTTGTTTTCAAACCTCTGACACATATACCTTGTTGGAACAGCAACGTTGCTGACTCTGCCAATTCCAGGAATACAAACTCCAACAGCTGGTATCAGAGATCAAGAGCCCAGAAAGATGCCAGAAATAGATAATTTTGACTGCAGTGTGTATCTCGCTTTCTCCAGTCAATTGGCAGACTGCCTGTGAATCATTTTGGGAGCTGCCTACTACCTCTGGGCAGAAGACATACTAATTTTTACATCATCTTCCAAAGCAAACAAAAGAAAAATCCACACAACCCCCCAAAATGTCATCACAATCACTTAAGTGCAAAGAAAAGGCTTTGCACAAGCAGCTTCTCCCTTATTAACCATCCCTTTAATCTTCCAGCCCAGAAGACACCTCAGACTGCTCTAAAAACTTTTGTGCCTGTTAGAGGAGTAACAGTTGAAACAACTCATTTCTTGAATGAGCGTAACAGAATTCAGTTCTTGTGAGCAGTAAGGCGTAGTACAAGAGGGTCCCTGGTTTGCTACCATTTCAAATAAAAATGCATTAAGAGCACTTTTCTGAACGTTTGGGGGTTTGTTTCACTATTTTTTAAGTGACTTGACAGAAGATGGTGGCAAAAGGGAAAGGCAATATTCTTCTGATTGGCATCTTGCATAGATGGTTAAACAGCAGAGCACAGGAGTAGTCAGAAATCCCAGGAGTTTTTTTTCAGGTATCATCTAAAGTAGTCAACTCTCCTGGAACCGGTTATACGGTCAGTTCACATTCCCCACACAAGAAGCCACAACGGCAACCAACTGACAGGCAGCGCTTTGCTGCTTCCCCGACCCAGGCAACAGGCTAACTTGACGCTGATTTTTCAGAACACAGCACATCGGCAGCTAAGTTGACTTTACTGTCAGTTAGCAGAGTTATACATGCTAAAACAGGATTTGTAGGTAGAATCATTATTTTAGTTCATTAAGAAAGTTGAGGATTCATCTTATGTATTAAGGTAGACCCCATCTTGCCAAGATGTTTTTCTAGTCACACCACCTTAATTACACCACTGTAACGACATGGGGTACACATTCATATTGAACATGCGAGACATGAAGCTAACACGCAAAACAGTTAAACACTGTTTAACCAAGCTGCCAGCCCCAGGAGTGATCGCTGCACCTGATATGCAACAACCAAATACTACTTGATAGTTGTAACATCAGAGAACAAGTTTGCTTAAAGCATAGTTGAAGAAACACCATTCCACTGCCAGAAACTACGAAACTTGAAATTAATTAGCACTGATGATCTTGTGTTAGCATGAGGGAAAGAAATCAGCTCGGATTCAGGTGAGGTTATGAAGTATGTTAAGTCTCATAAGCTACATTTTGCCTTCACTGGTCATTGTTTGCAAGACTTCTCTCCCCTCTGCCTAACTGTATTAATGCACGTTCAACTTCCCACAAAGGCGGTTACTGTATTCTCCGGAATCTTTGAATTGGTGAAAGTTAGCCTATTAACAGGCTAGCAAAGAGCCAAATCTTATTTAGGAGCTTTTCACACAAAAGCTTGTCAGTGTCTTAAATTATACAGAGACTTTTCATTATCCAAAAAAGAAAACATGGTTACGCTTGTCCTCAGTGCTCCCCCCTGCCCCCACCCTCCCCAAAGCTACCCAGAGCAAAGATTACAGGCACAAAAGCAGCAAAGGGAAGAATTTTAAGATGTTCTGATACAGCTCTACAGGAATCAGGAATAAGACTGTTACAGTCAGAAAAGCCGTCTGCAGGCAAAAATCCTAGGTGGAAACGCTCCAACAAATAAGGGGGTGGGGGCAGGAATTCAGCTTCCTTTAGACAGCAAGGTAAGTGTGGAACTCATCACTTGTCAACCAAAGAGAAGGCAAGCTGACAGAGATGCATTTTCAAGTCAGAAGGCACCAGGCTGCTTTTCCACATGGGACAGGTCATTGTGCTTGATCTAGTGTTGCCTGTAGCATGTCTGCACCCTGTGACTAAACTCTGCTCTTGAGGAGATCATGGATTCCCATTAAGAATGTACTCCATACAAGTATCAGAGTGCAGCTGAGGTTGGAAGGGACCTCTGGAGGTCCTCTTGTCCAGCCCTCTGGCTCAGGCAGGATCACCTACAGCCAGCTGCCCGGACAGCTTTTGAATATTACCAAAAAGATACTGTACTGGGGAGCTCAGAACTGGACAGTTAGGGCTTTACCAGTGCCGAGCAGAAGGACAGGACCACCTCTCAGTCTGCTGGCAACAGCCCTTCTAAGGCAGCCTAGGGTACTGCTGGTCACCTTAGCCATGAGAGCACATTGCTGGCTCATGGTCAAGCAGGTGCTGACCAGGACCCCCAGGTCCTTTCTGCAAAGCTGTTTTCCAGCTGGTTGAGCCCTGACCAGCATGTATCAGTGCCCAGGGTTGTTCCTCCCCAGCTGCAAGACTTTTCACTTCTTGTTGAACTTCATGAGGCTCCTGTCAGCCCATTTATCCCCTGTCATCATTACTCTGGATGGCAGCATAACTCTCTGGTCTATTAGCTGCCACTCCCAGTTTTGGTCATCAGCGAACCTGCTAAGGGTACACTCTACCCCACCACTTAGGTCATTAATGAAGACACTAAACAGGACCAGAGCCAGTATTGACTCCTGGGGTATACTACTGGTTACCAGCCTCCAGCTGGACTTCATGGCACTGATCACCATGTTGTGGGTCTGGCCATTTAGCCAGTTTTCAATTCACATCAGTTTGCTCATCTAGCCCGTGCTTCATCAGCATATACTCACGGTACTGCTGGCATCTTCTGATGATGAAGAGTAAATGAGAATGTTTAAATTGGAGAAATCAAGCACATCCTGCCTCTCTTGTTAAAAAGCTTAGCACATTCTGTAACTTCCAACTTCCCTTGGGTCAGAGGAAAAGCAATTGCCCAGTTTCTCAGCCAAGAGATCTTAGGATATGGCCTCTTCTCTAGTACATTCTGTTAAATAAACAGCAGCTAAGAAACTCTGACAGTACCTATTGTCTCAAAAGAAATCCTACTGCTCACTATTGTCCTCACATATTGCAAATTCCTGCTGGAAGAACAAAAAAACAGGAAAGCAAACTCTGAATGAATATAGAGCTCAGAGATCAGAAAGATTAACCCTATAGATGGGAGCAGATACAGTGATTTTTATTTTTTTTGACATTTCATGAGTGTCTCAGAGAAACCCATTCTGGGAAGAGTAACTTTCACAGAATGCAAGCGCCACCCACTGTCCTGACATCAAAGCATCAGAGCTTGAATTTGGATTAGCCACCCACACGGCTCAGCATAATTCCCTCCCTATCCCTGACCCTCTTCTCTTGCAACCTCCCTCGTTATCACAATCCCCTTAATAACTTCCATCAGGTCTCCTGGTTCCTCCACCTCACCAGAGACTCAATTTCCCCACCCTGGTCTCAGTCATCCTCCTCCCTTACCTCACAACTCCTTAATGCACCTCCTGACTACTTCACACATTGTGCAGTCCCACATCCTGCCTCCACTTCTCTCTCCTGCAATGCTCCTTCTCCTAGTCTTTTTAGTAACTCCCAATCTCATCTGCCTCTTTCCCATCCCAAGGTAAGGTGACATTAATATCAACTAAACCACTGTCTCCCCAACCACTGACCCATTTCCTTTTACAGTTCATGTCTGAAGTCTTAGTGCTGCCTTACCTGGAGGACACCATTAGTCACCTCATTCAGGATCCTAGTAACTACCTAGCCAAAAACTTAAGATGGGGACCCCATCCTTAGCAATCACATTCAGTATGTGATCATGCTGTCTCTGAAATACCACTCCTTGGCTTCCAGAATCCTTTGCTTTATTCCTTCATCAGTATGTCCCTGTAGGACCCTCCCCACTACTTACTGCTTTAAGTTTCTCTTTCTTCATTAAACTAAGATCACCTATATGCAAGTACAGCTACTCCCTGCTGATGGTTCACAAATACAGACCTCTCTTCCTCCATGCAAACTAAAGCTTCACTCTGTCTATCCCTCCCTAGAGATACACTTGAATGAACAGATGAATATCTTGAATAAAAATAAAGCTCTCAATCCCTTACATTTTTGGAAACCATGGCCAATACCACGATGGTCACTCAGATGTTCTTTTAACCTTAGTCTCAGACACCTCTCAAAAGTCATAAACAGATTAAATTAAACCCTGAGGATTTTTTGCTACGATCCGAGTGGTGAGGTCTTGCCAGTTCATCCACTTCACTACAATTCTTGTTCAGATGCATTATCTTAGGTCCAACACATTGCTTTCTCCCTAGGGTATATACATATATTTAAATACGCACACGAGATGCCACGACATACCAAGGCCAATAACTTCCTGTTGCAGCTAAACACAAGGTCACAACTCAAGAGTGATTTTCTTATCACTCACTACTGCAAGAGGCTGTGACCACTTGTTTTGGGTTTGTGTGGCAAAGTTTTGTCAGTGGAGGGGCCACAGGGATGACGGCTTCTGCAAGAAGCTGCTAGAAGTTTCCCCTATGTCCGACAGGGCCAATGCCAGTCGGATCCAAGACGGACCCACTGCTGGCCAAGGCTGAGCCCATCAGCAACAGTGGCAGCGCCTCTGCAGTTGTTACTCTGTTGAGTTAAGAAGCGGAAAAAAACCCAAGCCACCCAACCGTGGGAACTTTTGCAGCCAAAGAGAGGAGTGAGAAGATCCGAGAGGCTCTGCGGACTCCCAGGTCAGCAAAGGAGGGGGACGAGGTGCTCCAGGCGCCAAAGCAGAGATTCCCCTGCAGCCCGTGGTGCAGACCATGGTGAGGCAGGCTGTCCCCCTGCAGCCCATGGAGGAGGGGTGATGGGGTGTAGAGATTCCACCTGCAGCCCANAGGACTGTCTGCCATGACAGGGACCCCAGGCTGGAGCAGGGGAAGAGTGTGAGGAGTCCTCGCCCTGAGGGGGAAAGAGCAGCAGAAACAAAGTGTGATCAACTGACTGTAACTCCCCTCCCCTGTTCCCCTGCACTGCTGGGGAAGCAAGAGTAAGTAGAGATCAGGAGTGAACTTAAGTCCAGGAAGAAGGGAGGGGGGGGAGAGGTGTTTTAACATTTGGTTTTGTTTCTCACTGCTCTACTCTGTGTTTTCTTAGAGAGGAATTCATCTAATTTATTACCAAGTTTGGTCTGTTTTGCCTGGAACAGTAATTGGTGAACAGCCTTTCCCTGTCCTTATCTCGACTCACGAGACCGTGAGTCGAGGGGGAGTGACAGAGCGGCTCTGGTGGACACCTGGACTTCAGCCAGGGTCAACCCACCACACCGCTGTAACACCAGTGTAAATAAAGGAATAGATGCTTACTAGAGTAACTATCATTCATTCAGGGTGCGTCACACTGCAGATGCTCACGCCCTTCACGTTCAGTCCCTCTGGGTGGTGGGGGCAGCAGGCTGTGACCTACCTTCACTCATCTGCAGTCTGTGTTAACTGAAGGGTCAGAAAAAGTAGAGACTGGAGTCAGATGGGGTATTCATATTGGACCTCAACAGCCACAAAAACTCGACTACTGAGAAGACAAGCAACTATTTCTAATGCCATCTGTAAATTAATTCTTAACTCCTCTTAAATTCTTTCATTGAGCTGTATGTAACCCAAAGGCTTTTTGGGATAGTGGGAGTTAGGAAGCTTAGCAGCATTCATCAAAATGAACTGAAATCCTGCTCTGCCAAATATAGACTCTCATCGAAGCTACATTCAGCAGTACTGAAACACTTCAGGCAATAGTAGCAGCTTGAAGATGCAGGTGGACATCTCCACTTGAGCACACTGGAAACGAACCTTACAGGTCAGTGGAAGAGTTGCAGTGGCTATTTGGCAGACGACATAGTATAGTATACCACAACACCAGCTGTTCTGACAGTCTCATGAGATAGCCTGGCTCTCTAAAAGAAAGGAGAAATACTCTGGAAAATTTGGTCCTCTTACTAAAAACCTCTGTTTTACTGAAGAGCTCAGTCAAGAAAGGATCTGGCACAGGCTGCCCAGAGAGGCTGTGGAGTCTCCTTCTCTAAAGATAATTCAAAACCTGCCTGGATGCAATCCTGTGCTATGTGCTCTAGGTGATCCTGCTCTGGCAGGGGGCTTGAACTAGATGACCCTCAGAGGTTCCCTCCAACCCCTGCCAACCTGTGAATCTGTCAGTCACTCTCATCTGAGTATGACGTGAAATACAGCTAAGCTAAAGCCATCAACTTACACAAAAATCACTTCTGTCCACCAAGAAGTTGTGGTAATCCTGTCAGTGTCACGATGGGTATGATGATCCCTAACCTACCATCAACTTCACCTCAACATTGTCCAGCACTCATTAAAAGTATAAGCTGTAGCAGCACTGTCATAATTAGATATCAGGTGTCAAGACACAGACAAGGTAATTACAGTGGTTTTCTGCATGCTACAAGCTTCTTTGTGAAGGAATTACAAAGGGAGACATAGAAAACTTGTCTTTTCTACCCTTCTCAAATGACTCCATTAAAATGCATGAATCTCCCATCACGTGTTGTGCCTTCAGCATAAAAGAAAAAAAACCTTCTGCATTTATGAACTCTGGTTTAGCAGCAGCACAGAGCAAATAAGAATAAATGTCTCGCCTACTCTTTTTATACCTCAAAGGAAACTGCTGTATCCACTACAGCCAACGGTTTCCTAAGGTAATATACAGTTGATATCCTACTGCAACGTATGCAGGAACTTCATTACTTATTTTAAAATGAATGCATGTACCACAGTTCCCACAGCACTTCTGCTGACATGATAAAATAATTAATAAGGTGCAACTGTCAGAGATTGCCACAGCCCAATCACAACCCAACTGCTCGCAAGTTAACGACAGCTCTGTGAAGGTGACTCAGGGAAATTGCCTTTTCATTTTGAAGCGCATCCAATACCAACAACTGTCTTAGATTTTTCAACACAATTCTCTGCAGTAACTGTTTCTCACTTATTCCTCCCTCCAGGATAATAGCCATAGGCTTGAAAAAGTCACAAAGCAAGCAATTCTTGTTTATATTTCCTTGTATTCAGCTCCATTTCTGTAACAGGACAACAGGTTATACCAGCCTACGATACCTTGCACGAATTTCCATCTCAGCCCTCCGATACTGGACTTGTCACACTAATGCCTGCTGATGCCGCTGAGCCACACAGTGAAGCATGTACTATTTTTCTTAGAGAAAAAATTAACAAAAAACTCACCAAAAAAGCCCTCCAACACCCCCAAAACTTTGTAGACTCTTGGTAACAACATCTAATGTCCTGTTTTATTACAAGAACAGGAGATAAAGGCAGCTCTCACTATCTGGGTGCCCCCTGCTGACACTGACGGGAGAAAAGGACCAAGGATGAAAGTAGCAGAGTTGTCTAGAGCCATGTTTGCCAGGGAACCCTCACAGCCATCATTCACTTTCCTGCTCAAAGGTGGTTTTTTGTTTGTTTGTTTTTTAAATAACGACCACATACATAACTTAAGTGGGATGCACAATGATCAGCCAGACAGCGAGTTAAGTTTCAGAGCCTCTCAATAGTGCCCATCATCCTAGTAGTAAATGAAATCTTAACGTAGTAAAGGACACTGTAAGAAGGGTTAAGATTATGAAGCTTAGAAAGACCAATATAAAAAAAGAGAAATACTGCAGTATAATTTATACACAAGTTAGACCTAAGTCATCACCTCTGAGCCAGTATATGCCAGTGAATAAAGCTATATTAGCAAAACTACCTAGGCAGGGAGCTAAAATTACCTTTATAGAATCACAGAATATCCTGAGCTGGAAGGGACCCATAAGGATCACTGAGTCCAACTCCTGGCTCCACACAGGGCCAGCCCAACCAGAGCAGATGACTGAGAAAGTATGTAGCAAACCAGTCATTGCCCTCTCCTCACTGTCCTGTATCATTAAGATGCACAACAAGCTACAGGAAATGAAGGCCCTACGACTAAGTTGACTTACAGCTAAATTGACTGCTTGCAAGTTACAACTCCTTCCCAACTCTTCCTCCCAAAAATATGCAAAGCTCCCAAAACAGCCCCCCACATTCACATATAGTTACAGCTATAATTACACTAGAATCATAGAA
>VWZZ01006784.1:572-10598 GCA_013399095.1 Psophia crepitans
CCTGACAGGACCTGTGGCCCTGTGGAGAGAGGAGCCCACGCCGGAGCAAGATTGCTGGCAGGACTCAGCCCCATGAGAGATCCATGCTGGAGCAGTCTGTTCCTAAAGGCTTGCACGCCGTGGAAGGGATGCACGCTAGAGCAGTTTGGGGAGAACTGCAGCCCATCGGAAGGACTCACATTGGAAAAGTTCATGAAGTACTGTATCCCATGAGAGGGACCCCATGCTGGACCAGGGGAAGAGTATCAGGAATCTACATAGGCTACTAAAAAAGTAAAACAAAAGAAATTTATCAATTATGTGCTGAATCATCCCATTTGTAGCTGCATTAAGGCAGCTTCACAGCATGCTGTAACAAGTTAGTCACTAGGCCACAATACTTCACCAGATCTATAAGTTCTGCAGCTTATGAGACCTCCCAAATAGAAACATAGAAACATAGAAACATTAAGGGTGGAAGAGACCTCAAGGATCACCTAGTCCAACCGACCCCACCCACCCACCTATTAACCACTAAACCATGTGCTTCAGTGCTGCATCTAACCTTTCCTTAAACACCCCCAGGCACGGTGACTCCACCACCTCCCTGGGCAACCTGTTCCAATGCCCGACCACCCTTTCAGAGAAGAAATTTCTCCTTATCTCCAACCTGAACCTCCCCTGGCACAACTTGCAGCCGTTCCCCCTTGTCCTGTCACTAGTTATCTGCGAGAAGAGGCCGATCCTCAGCTCGCCACAACTCCCTTTCAGGTAGTTGTAGGGGGCAATAAGGTCTCCCCTGAGCCTCCTCTTCTCCAGACTAAACAAGCCCAGTTCCTTACTCACCCAGCTGGAGAAAGCACAAATAATCTAAAGAACCAATAATACACATGATTTACATAATACACCTTCCAAAATAAGCCTGTGAAACCAGTCTAACGAATTAAATCAGCACTAAAACTGCAAGGGGTCTGAGTCCTCAGCTGGCTGAGCAGGGCACTTCACATTGCATGCGCTCAGATAGATCGCTCCTCTCAGACAATGACAGAGCATCTGCAGAAGTGGTATTGGTTCAACTTGTTAGACCTCAAAACTAGTTAATGTCACATGATTTACACTGTTTTCAAGTATTCACCTACATTTCTGACTTGTTTGATGGCATTAAAAGACCTCACAGCAGACCCTAGGACAGGGAAAAACCTACCACCTATTGCCACTGACTGCCTAGAGAGAGGTAACTCCATCTGGCTGCGAGACAGAGTGAACCAACACAGCAGTCACCTGCCACAGTGAGGGTGTGACAGTCACTAGGAACACAGTGAAGTACATCACATGGGTGAAAAAAAGCACTTTTATACAGGTGGAGTATCTTTGTAGTGGCTTCATCATAAAGAGCTTCACCTGCGAAACCACCTAAACATGGATGGAAAAAGTGATTCACTGGTAACTGCACCTGAATTTTTCATCATCTTACAAACATCTGAACTATTGATCTTAAAATTATACCAACTTCTAAAAGATCACAATTCCATCTCAATTGCTTTAACATACTAGTGACGCTTAAAAACTCTTTTCTCATCACAGCACTTTCACGCTTGCCTTATTGCCTTTGCTTTTTCATTTTGTAACTTAGATTTTTTGATGTTCATTTAACAAACAGTTCCCAACAGCTACTTTTCCTTTTCCTGTCACTAGGCTTCGGCTAGGCAGCAGGGGTAAAATCACTACAATAAAACAGGGAACAGTTTTAAAATACAAATAACTAGAAAGATTTCAGCAGCTTAGTATGTGGAGCTACTTGCAATTTAGTCAGCTCCCCACAGTAGTTTGTTACTTTAATCATTACTGGTACCAACACAACTCCCAGTGATGAAAACATCTGCGCAATGGAGAGCCAAGTGAGGGAGAAGGGGTAAGAACAGAAGAAACCTGTGAAAATTCCAAGGAAAAGGGAAGACAGCAGATTCAAGAAGCTTTGGAAACTGCAAAGACAGGCAGTGAACTGAAAATGTATTTTATACATATTTTATACATAGACTCCTCTCCCAAGGAATTAAATATTTTTGTTAATGGATAACACTTCCTTAATATATAATTTCTATATGGAAGCATTAAAAGAAGGAAACAGGGAAAACAACAGCAAGTGATGTATAGAAAAACTGCCGACTCCTTTCTGTCCACGGCCACCTTTTTCTGCTCCGGTCTGTTTCAGAGCATCTACAGCATTAACACAAAGAGAAGGCTGTAACTAGAAGCTTAAGTATGACAGAATACAGACACTTGCCTTGCATGCACATTGTCACTGCGAATTAGGCATGAGTTGACAAGCTGAAGACCTGGCTTGCAGTCTCATCATTCAATCATCCATCCAATCTCATCAATTGAGCAAGGCAGTAACACATGTCCCCTCTAGCTTAAATGACAGCAAAACTGTGGGTTGTAATCACAGGTCATCTTCAAAGGACGCTTAGCATTAAGGATGGTTTTCTTCTGAATCAGTTGTTTACTGAGAATTACTCTAATATGATACTTCTCTCTCCTCCTTTAACTCTTGCCTTTAACACCGTTTAGAAGAATGTATCAAAATGAGAATTTTGTAATTTCTTAGGAATAAGCTAACAATAAATGACATTGGGTAGAATGCAAAATTAGCCATTTACAGTCCAAAAAGTCTGACAAAAATAAGGTCATCTAGATGAAGTTCCACAACTGAATATTTAGCTACTGCTAATCTATGATGCCTTATATACAGTCTAAACTACTTTAACCATTAAAAGGTTACTTTACTATTTTAACCATTAAAAGGTGTCTCAAATTACCTCGGACATAAAAATTTGAAAAATAAACCAGAATATAAATAAATATAAATAAACAATATTTTATATAAATTAATAAATTACAAACAATATATATTATATACATAATATAATAAAATATAAATTAATATACATTACAAGATAGGTACCCTTAAAAAACAGTGCCTCATCATGTTTTTGTGCATCTCATCTTTTTGTAACATGTAAAACGGATCCTTTTCTCTAAATTTGCCAAACTGTGATTTTGTTTTTTATTGCTCTTCTCCAAAAAAGACTGAGCGGTAGTTGTCTTCGCTTTCTGCCGAACTTGAGGGACAATCCTGGACTAAGTCAGCCAATGTGTGACCTCTAACGATGCTGATGGAGCCCATGGAAAAATAACTGGAAGAAAAGTTACATTTCTGTAGAAAGGGTAAAAGCAAAGTGAGAATCACTACTTCAGTGAGAGGACAGGCTCATCTGGAGTTCATTCACCAGTTCTGAAACACCAAGAATTCCTTAATAAGAAAAGGCTCATATCCAACAGACGTCACAGCAGCATCTCTGGGAAACGACAGACAGAAGGACAGATTCCTCACTAGTTAGAGAAACCAAATCAAATCCCTATTAACATCATTTGCTTTGTGATAGTTTACATCAGCTGAGGATCTGCCTTGAGACCAACTGGGAATCTTTCTGTTCTCTCACATCGCTAGACGTGATGCACACGCTTCCCAAATTCTACGAGGCTTAAACAAAACCCTAACCACCCAGTGCAGCCATCACAAGTTTATTTTTCTCTGTTGCACCCCCACCACCTTCCCAAGCATATCGATCTCAAACATTTCCCGTATTTTCTGTAGCTGTTATCAATAGAGTTCTGTGACAGCATATAAACACCACAAAAATATATATTTTATTATCAGAAAATGTATTTTTAAATTTGCACTTAGTGAACTGCCAAGCATACCATTTTTTCCATCACTCTGACAGGAATGTTTTTACCCAAGTCAAAAGGAACAGCTGTTAGATAAGGATATGCAGAGTTTTCCAAATAACTGCACTCTCAATAAAACTGCTATTACATTTTAACCAGATTCATATTTCCACCTCAGCCGTGCTATAAATGATCCCACATTTACCAGAAACTGGAGTACCTGAACTACGCTTCAGACTGACCCTCCCCGTGCAATCTGACCCGCTGCTAGCTCTCCCATCCAGCCTGGGCGCATCCTTTGCAGCTGACAGTTTGCCTCAACTTGAAGGGATTTTCGACAAAATACTTTTGTCGTTCCAGAAACTGAGTGATGGGAGATGTAACGTACAGGTAATTATTTGCTCTCTCTAGGTCTACATCAGGTTTAATTATTACTAGCTCGTGCAAAAAGATCACTTCAGTGATCAGGCAAACAGTTGAACAACATTCAGTCCAGGAAAACTACTTAAATCAAAAAATGCACTAAAAATGTATTTTAAGTAATAAAATTTAGAAGTCAAGGATCAGTTTAAAGCTTTATTTCATTTTTACTAAAAACTGTAATTTTTTTTAAGCAGAATAATACCACAAATATTGATATGTTTTCTTTCATACAGCAATCACGATTACTTTTAAGATAAAAAAATTTTAAGATAAAAATTTTTAAGATAAAAATTAAGTTACTGAGCTGCAGAATAAAAGTATTTTTACTTTCAAATCAAATATTTAGTATCCTCTTCACTCTGGAAATGTTTCTTACCTGTGCAATTACAGACTCACAATTTTCACTAGATCATGTATTTCACCTTAGAAGACATACCAAATAGTTATGGTAACTCAAAAAATGAAAGAGGAAGCCAAGTGTGTCAATAGTGCAGACTGTATTTGTCTGTAATAGCACATGAAAGTGCTATTTTAAACACAAGGAGCAGCTAGTGAGAACAGATGACTCTGAGAAGCCATGGCATCGTAAAGTAACCTAAATGGGAATTTTAAGAGAAGCTAACTTCAAATTAAAAACACCGAATGTTTAATAACTGGCATTGCTAATATCTTAAGAAGAAATATTAGTAAGGTTGCAACTCGACTATTCCAAAAATTAATAACAAAAAAGAGGCTAAATACGCATAGAACAAAGTAAGTACTTTGGGATACACACAAGTGTCTTGGTCAATTGTATTTATTTTTCTTCCAGCTCTAACTCATACTATATCCTCAAAGTTATCTTTTTATTTAATCTTTGGTCAAATACATTTTCTTCCCTCACACAGATGACATTTTTTTCATTACAGTTCTCAAGTGGGGGAGAGGCGTACGAAAACTTGCCTTGAGAGAGTAAAAAAGAATTGGCTATCAAAAAAGATGACTCCTAAACCAAGATTTAAAGAAGAACTTGGAAAATTAATTCAGATCAATTCAGATGAATCCAGAAGAACAGTAAAACTAACACAGGGAGTGTCAAAAATGAGCAGAGAAATACTACCTTTGGCGTACTCTTGATGATAACAAGCTCCATGCGAGCCCTGAGGAACAGTAGATATCCTGTAACTTCCTTCCATCCACTTCTTTATATAACTTCAAATGTGAATGACAGGCTTCCACTTTCAGAGCTGCACCGCTCCTATAAAGGTGGCATACCCAAACAGGGACAGCAGAATTATTGCTGTTGCCCGCAGCAAACATAACCACCGCTTTGCTACACTGGCACAGCTGCCCTCACACTTCTAGTTCTTGTGGTGTAACCCTTTATGTAAGCAGCAAAAGATCTGCTGAAAATCTTATGAAAAGGAGAATCTTACCCAGCTCCAGGCAAACATGAAACACAGTCTCCCCATATGATAAAGCAAATCCAAAAGCCAGAGGGCAGACAAGGTATATCGGTAGGCAGGGCTTTGGTATGACCTCCCTGCTAGTGAAGATCTCGCAGTGATTAACTGCACGTTTATGTGGTGGTACTGCAGGATATTAGCACAGTATGTGTTACAAAGAAAAAAAATTAGGAAAAAAAAAAAGGAAAAAGGAAAAAATAAACAATAAACAAAACCTTGCAACTCATTTTTTTTTGTGTCCTCCTAAGATTGTAACAGTTCTTAAGTTACCTAACTAAAGAAAAAGTAAAGTTGACCATACACATCACACCTAATAACTGGAACAGTGCTTAGTTAGGAGGATTTCACGTTCAAGGTGACAGACTGGCAGTAATAAAATGTGAACTCTTCTTTTTCTTTTCAAAATGATAAGCAACAACACAGGGAGCTTCTCACATTGTCCAGTTCAATTTCCTTCTCACTTAATTATAGATCAGGAGTAATTCCACTACAATTAATTAAGTTACATCAGAGGCTGACAAGAGAAGCAGCAGTCTGTCTACAGCGTGACACAGGGGAGGGACAACTGTTCTCCCACCATGGCCATTCATTTTTAGCCTCAAAGAATATTAACATTTGCACTAATGACCAGAGCCATTCAATCAAAGGGTGATTAAAGTTCTGCAAAATTCCAAGCCCTAAAGTCCAATCTTACATTTTAAGAAAGCACCTTAATGAACAACGTAAAGACAAGCCTCAGAGAAGGGCTCTCCAGCCTTCCAGTTTCAATTGACACAAGAGCCACAGGCAGAGCAAAGGAGGATGCTCACCACTCGGGAAGACTCCCCTAGCGTGGTCCTTCTCACCAAGACTCCTGCTTTTGGCGTTGCGCTTGGCAAATGCCTGACATTTGTTGGACAGAATGAAAACACCCCTCTTCAGGTGGTTTTCTTTAATATTTGCTGCTTCACAGCCGTAGTCCTGCCTGCTGTGAATCCCATTTTCATGTTTAATTCTTCCTTTTCATTGCAGAGGGCACAAAATGTTCGGGCAAACTAAGATGAGTGTATGACATCTACCCCGCAACCAAGCAGCTGAAAGTCCCGAGCACCATACCTCAATGCATTTGTGAGTCTGCCCCAAAGCGTGCAAGCCATCAGATGCAGGGTGAGAGCTTTCAGGCCTGGGCTGGATGCAAGTAAGTAAACTACAGGTAAAATTCAGCTTCTTGACTTTGAAAGCGAGAACTATTAAAAACAACTAAAATGTAACAATGCCTCACCATCATTTCTGGGTTTGGGACTGTTTTATAGTATCTACATTTTTTTCAGTCATAATTCACTGCTCCTATGTTCTGGCTTTGGATTATGCACCAGTTTCCCCCACACTCACCTCAAACCTTCAGCATTCTCTCAGTCAATCTCTTCCCTGTTCTGCTCTGTGCATTTCCCTTCCGCTTACTCCTCTCCACTCCTTCACCATACGCAGCAGCTCCACGCTCTCTCTCCCCGCAAATGTTACCACTTCACTTACGTTTCACCAACAGCAGACAGAACCTGACTAATTTTTACCCCGTCACTGACAGGTCACTAGGCAGACAGACCTTAGGAGCAGAAGGGGGAAGAGAAGCAAGCCGATAAGCAGGGAGGCAGACGCATCCCATATTCTTTCAGGGGCTTTGTCTGTGCTGCACAGATGTTGCCTTACACAGTTCAGCACAGGAAGCAGCGTGTGAACAAGAATCCCAGTGCTTCAGACACTTTCCTTTCCAACTACCGGAATGCAGTAAACTAAAAAAAATAGAATGCACAGGACATGAAATTTCTAATGGAAACACAGATTAGGTATCAGGGGGCTAAGAAATTACCACAGGGTGCAGACACAGTTTTAATACTTAAAAATTAGGGTACTTTATTGGGAAAAATAAACTTGAAGAGACCAGCACGTGACTGAATACAATTAAGGACAAAAAGCTGAGCTGAAATCTGAAAGAGTCGCCTTTGCACAGTGGCGGCTGCTGCAACCATGTGCCACAGGACAGGCAGGCACTTCCAAATCCACGCAAGGCGGTGCAACTCAGGGACGGTCAGCTCCTCTCTGCATTGCATCTACATCAAATAGCCACAACCGTAACATGAAACTATTTTAAGTCAGTACCCAAAAGGCATTTTAGAACTTTCTGTTTGTACTTCAGCATTCTGTTTCTCTCCGTTAGAATTACAGAAGATGGAACAGGCCACTGGCTCGGATCCATCCAAAACCACACGGGTCCTCTATATTCTTAACAATATTTATCGACATTTTGGTGGGGCGACCCTTACTAATCATGAGAACAAAGACAAGTTACTTATTAGCCTGTGTGACAGATGGACAGAAGTCTGCTTTAGCCAGCCATTCCAGATCCATTTCCACTTTTTATATGACAGCATATGTTGTTGTTATTTACTGGGAGTGATCACACAGGTTACTGGCTAACTTTACAGCAACCTGTTTGGGTTTTTTTCTTCCTTGGCCTAACACTCAGACAATGTGTATTTCTATATTTAGCCTGACAGCTTAAAGTGAAATAATTCTACTAGCCTAGCCATCAACAGAAATCCAGGGACTTCTGGATTCTGCAGATCTTCAAGCTCCACTGGCAATTTACAGTTCCCCTGCAAGAACCTGCAGTGTAATGTTGACAGATTCCTTCCTACATGGAAGCCTGGTCTCAGTGAAGTCAATGACCAGCACCATGTAGATCAACTCCCATTAAAGGGGATGTTTTTTCATCTGTTCTGAAGTCAGCTATAAAAAAATGCCATCCATTGCTGTCACGCAATATGGTAGGCAAAAGGTTTTTTACAAAGTTATTCTTCACATCGCCCATTCACCCACATCACCCTTCCCTTGACCCACTCCCAAATCCAGCTTCTTCCAGTTGCTGACACAATTAAACAATCATTTTTATAATAGTGGCCCCATACTGGGTCATTCATAGAGGCTCCTTGTTTCTAAATAGTTTTTTTCTTTTTATTTTTCTTATAAATTCCTCCTGCTACCTCCTGCAGTTTTTTACATGCAGACAGGACTTAGGACCCCCGGAGAGGCATTTTCCCCAAACAAATGAGTGCTCTGTACTCACATCCATCTGGGGCACACAGAGATTACAGAACACATACGTATGTGCTCCAAAATTGCTGACGGTGAGATTCAACCTACCACGAAATCATCACTTAAGCACAGTTTATTCTCTTAAACAATACGCTTCCGAGTAAAACATAACATGTTACCCCTGCTAGATAGAAGACCGGCTTCAGCAGCAGAGCTTGCTTGAGACACTTCCACCCTGGCCAACCACTTCATTCACAGCCCACAGATCGCTGACCCTCCTTCTTCTTCCTGCCCTCCAGCTGTGGCCCCACAACCGCTTGCCGGGCTGCGATCGAACAGGATGGCTGAAACAATCTGCACTAACAGTAACTCCCTTCCTATTCCCACTTGGAGGGTCAGGCTGAACCCAGACCCTCCCAGCAGCCGGCTTTAAAGGACAGCACCACAGGGCGCTGTACCGGCACGGCTCCAGCAATGGCTAACCACCAACTGCCGAGTCTTCCCTCAAAGAGAGATGCTGCAAATGGGTACGACCTTCCCACTGAGACAACAGTGACTGTTTTCTTTCCTAAATCCATGTCCAGAAATACTTCAGCTGATTTGTTGCACTTGAAGTGCTTTCCAGTCCAAAATAATCCGTCCAAAGCAGATAATCAGCAGGGAAAATTTCAGCTCCAATGGCTCATATTTGAGAAAGTTAAACTGCAATAGTCTGACCTAACTGAAAGCAAGAGGCAACCTCAGCTGCAGGTATTCAGTCTATCATTTGAGCATGTATTTTTCCCGTTATACTGATTTATATTTAATATAGTGCTACATTTTTGCATTTTCTGCTCCTGAAGATCACTAGAAAATGTTTTCTGAATATTGTTTTTATTATAGCCACTTTCTATCTGAAAAGTACTCTCTCAAACTGACTGATATTATTCATAAAGGCATATAAATTGAAGTATTAAGCATAACTCAGAAGACTTAGGTTCTTTGTCCACACAACTTAGTTATCTTTAATAAGACACTAATGCCTTAGGTATCATGACAGTCCAAAAAGTCACATACAAAAATGAAGGAGGAAAAGTTCTATTCAAGACAGGGACAGTTCCTCTAACTTCTGTTGAACACTTCCTTATACAGTTGTTCCAAGAGAAGGGAAAGTAAGCACACAACTCTTTTCCCTGCTTAAACCCAAACTCAAGAAGATTCTCTCCCATAAGAATTTCTCCAGACAGAATCTAAGCACAGCAGTCAGCATTCAAAGCAGGCAGCCGACGGACAGAGCTCCACCTCTGAGAAGTCACAAAAATACCAATGTCCATACTTCAGACAGTGAAAACAACAGTACCTAACAAAGTCTAATAACTCAAGGTGTAAAATAAGA
>VWZZ01006784.1:10645-32154 GCA_013399095.1 Psophia crepitans
GGGGAGTACATATCATTAAGGTTATCCTCCAGAAATAAAAGGATGGAAACTGAAAATCTCCACCTCTCATCATCAGCTTATTTGACCTGACTATTCGCTTTCTCTTCATAATGTCATCAGATTTAAGATAAACATTTCAAGAAAATATGAGGAAACCCATTATCTTTCGACCATGAATTTGAATGAGAGAGGACATCACAGTCTGAGTAGCACATCCCCAAAGCACCTCCCATCTCTGCAATTTTATGTAAAATAATCTGCAGTGATTACTCACATTGCTACAGAAATAAAGAAAACTGACACCAACATGCTTTTGGGCTACCTCTCTGGGCAACAGCAGTTTTACAGAAGTCTACCCTTCCGAGTTCAGCAGAGCACACGACAAACAAAGGGTTTATCAGGCTGCACGCAAGGCATAAATCAGTTATTCAAAATGCCTCCTGCAGACAGCAAGAGAATGAAAAGAGGGATGGACAGCAATGGGGAGCTTCTAGTCCAAGGTGAACACAGGTATGGTGTCAGATCTCACCCCAACCATCTCCAGCACTACATGAGGGATGATGTATTCCTGAACAAACGCATTCAGTAATAAAAGGGTCTCTTCCAGCGCTGATCTTTCACAGTTCCAGCAGAGTAGCAACGTTACAAGCGTATGTGATTTTAAATACAATGTTCGGTCTTCCACAAAGAGTTAAAAAAAGTAGATCCTCCTGTTAAATCTCTCTTTTAAAACCACAGATGGAACCACAACAAGTGAGCTTGTCCAAACCCATTTACACTAACTCCTACTCCAAAATGCAGTCCCAGAGAGACCCTCAGTACAGAGGATGTCTTTGCTGGTTTTTAACAGATCTTTCTCTCCACTCCAGAAACATTCTGGAGGTAACTCAGACTCTTCCTTCTTTTTCATGCCATAACCGAACATGACATTTACATGTGATTTCTGAGACAAATTCTTCATGCTACTTCCTCTAAAGCACCCTATACCCAGAGGAAAAGCTTAACACTGAGCCAGAGCTGCTGGTCCTGCTCAGAATGAGGATCAGAACGTAAGTTTCATGTTTTGAGGTCTATTAACACCTGTCCTGCTCTGGGAAGAAGTATTAGCACAGCAGACATGCTGGGCAGCTGACTCTTCTGGAAAAAAAAAAAGGAGAGGGGAGGGATGGGGAAAAAAAAGGGGAGAAAAAGACAGATAAAAGTCTAATATTTTATAGAAGTTTGCATACTGTTCATATAACTGTAGCATATAAGCACTTGCCACTACATACTAAGTGCAAGTTTCTGAAGACTGTGTAAGTGCCTTTCATCTTCAAAAGAACTGAAATGGGCCCGCTGAAAAAAAAAAACCTAAACAGTAAAACTAAATGGATGAAGGAGAAAGTTTTTTCCAGTGTCTCCAACCGTCACATTACATGCCACTGCTTCTACGCTATTAAATTCCAACCACAACACAAATCATAACGGAAATTCAACTTTAAAATGGTTAAGAGTGTACGTGGGGGAGGGAAAGGAAATTATTAATCTTCTAGTGGAGGATAAAAATCACAATGAATCTATTACTTGGCTCTCCAAGTAAAAGCCAGGGTTCTTCTGAAGCATACACAAGACAGTGGATTGACATGATGATTCCTAATCAAACTGCAACGCACCTTTGAAATTTTAACTCACTGAAATATAAGGACGAGCCATTACAGTGCAAATAAACCATTGTTTTTGCAGAAATCTAGCATAGAAAACACATTTTATGACAGAAGAAAAAGCATCTAAAATAAATACACATGAACTCTACTACAAAACTATTGTGCCACAATGAAGTCTGAGCTCTTTATGCTACAGATCTAAAACACAAACACATTTGTCTTGAGATCAGCTCTCAAACTAAAGAATAAGTTTGAATTTTGCAAGAATTATGATGTATTTGGGCTTGTGGTTTCTTTCGTTATCTATTATTAGCTGGAGTTTAGTTGTCAAGACAACAGTTTCCACTTCTTCAAAATGCTTTAACCGTAAGCAAAATGTCACAGTCAATATCAAAAGTTCACCAGAATGGCCTTCTCTATAGCCAGGAAATAAAGAGTATCTCCTTCGGACAGGGTCAGGCTGCCGCCAGAACAATGGCAGTCAAACACATGGAGACTGGGTATTTCTAAAAGAACACGTCTACTTGGCAGAAACTGAAAGACTGAAGGAGCAGTCCACCTTACACAAGATCTGCTGCCCTACTTGGATTCTCTGCAGTACGTTACTACAATGCCCACTCCAAAGTAGAGCATGGTATGTGTAACATAACTGATGAATGTATATGTTTCAAGAGAAAAAATCAGATTTTACATATCAGAGATATTTTAGGATAAAAACACCCCAAAACCATCACGGTGCAATGAATTTATATTACCAGAGCAACAGAAGTCAAAGGAACACAGCAGTTAGGTACTAAACATACTCCATGCAGCAATGCAGGGAAAAAAGAAAAACGGTCCCAGAAATTAGGTCAAGCTGGGGATCATGAGAGAAAGTGGATGGATACCTAGACATTTTATTTTAACTATGAGATGTAGGCATGATAGCGATAAACATAATGCAGCAGGAATCACACCCAAAAATCTGTAACTCACAAGATTCCTATATGTATGTCCACAAGCCACCACTAGGAAAGCCTGCCAAGAAGCAGTTTAGTTTTTGTGAAACCAAGTACCTTAGGATCTATTTTTCTCTCAAAATAAGTATTTTGTATTAAAAAAAAAACCAACCACACACAGACACACAGTAGACCAATATAATAACATAATGAGAATATCATCTTTACAGTCCCAGACTGACTTTTCACTGTGTAACTGTTTTCACGTGTACAGACAACAGAACACACAGCTCCTTGGAAGGCAGCTATGTAACCTGCTCCCTCTCTGCAGTCATCTCCGGGTTTACACGAGCCATAGGTTGAAACAACAGCGTAACAGCCTACCCAAAGCATTCTTCCCGCTCCACTGGTATTCATTCAGCACAGAACAGAAAAGGACAGAGGGAAGGATGCTCAGGGAACTGTGCATGGAATACTCTAAAGGATTTAGTCTGTTATCATTAGTCACTTCATTTTAACGATCCATGTGACTATTTTTTTTATATATAATGTATATATCCACGCATACACATCCCCTCCCCCACAGCTGTCCTCTGCCTTTTATCTCTTTGCCTCTCCAAATATACGCTTACGTTAATTTAAAGAAAGCAACTGTGCCCTAAATCCCACCCTCAGGTGCAATTCTTCCCTTCTGATGGAATGCTTCATAAATACCTAGAGTATTTAGGCAGAACATTTATTTCGTTGCAAGAACAGACAGGAATAAGCTACCTGAGCGTATCAATATTAGCTGTTCTTAACTGAGTGTGCAGGAAACCAGAACAGCTCACTGGCAGCAAAACAAAGGAGTGGAAAAGGAGGGCGAGAAGAGGGAGAACAAATGACCTCCCCACTATGCCACACGGAGGGACGTGTGGGGAAGGTGTCTGTATAAATTGGAAGCAGTCCTCTTGAGCAACAGGCATTTTTGTCAAATCTGCATTTCCAGGGACAGGACAGTACTGCTGCCTGCATCCTTCTGCTGGAACGGCTCCTCCGCTCAGGCGAGGCATCAGGCCCTCACGTGTCAGATTTAAATCTTCTGGATTTAATCTACTGGTCTCTCCTCTGTAAGTACTATGTTTTATTTTTATCTCACGGGTTATTTTTAACATGTGGCAAAGTAACGCCGATCATGTCCAAACGAATCATTTCGTTTGCATTAAACAGTGCCACTGGTAATCTATTGATACTTTCCTTTTCCTTTAAGTTTCCATCCATCCACAGTTTGAATCCTACACATCGTGAAGGAAGGGTACAGTTGCCTGGGTTGTTGTTTTTAATTATCATTTCATATTAAGACTTAAAGAATTTTTTATTTCCCCCCCTTTTTTTTAGTTAAAAAATTCTTTCAAACAAGAAGTTTTTTCAAAAGCGTCTTTCAAAATCTTTGATTATACGTTGTAAGCATTCAAAATTTCACCGCTTGACATTACAGTTTTGATCCCGAGCACTAAAACAGTTATCAGATGCTCAAAGTAGACTGATTCCTAAGCACGAGCAATAAGCAGTATCGTCACACTGTATTAAAGTCCTTTGGGTCCTGGGTTTAAAACAGAAGAATCTTTCCTACTGAAAGTCTGTCACTTAACCATTTTTCAGTGTATCTGGCATAAAATATAAGAAAATCACCACGGATCTGTGAACACTGCTAAAATTACACTGCTAACATTTCCCTTCAAATAGCCGCAATCAGAAGACTATCTAGCTGCTGGGATCCTTCTACATAGTCTACTACCCTGAAGTTAAAGCAGCGGGTTTTTTGCCTTACACACCCTCCAAAACATAAAATACCAAGGTGAGCATTCCTAAAGCTTTATAGAGAGCAAATCTTGATGCACTCAGTAACTCTCCTCACATCAAGAGGACCTACATCTGCACAGACGCAGTAACTTAAAACGAGAAGACATTTTTCCCCTCACTGGCATGAACGGACGTTCAAATTTGAATACATCCCACATTCTCAGTCACGAACACAGAATTAGGTATAAAAGGAGAATCTGTCTTGAGAGCAGTCAACATGTTTTCCTGGTTGTAACCTCGCTTGTGACCGGTACTCTTCCCAGTGAGCACAGCCAGCTATCAGCATCAGCACAGGACTCCTGCAGAGTTGGGACCAGTAAATTTGGGAAATGTTTAATTTAAGTTCAATCATCCGATAAGTTGAGCAGAACTGGGGACGAAAATCACGTTTTATAAAAAATCAAAATAAAAAACCTAAAAAAAGTACTGATCACGGAAAACACACCACTGTGTATCAGTTTATAAACACATTTCCACCTCTTGTACTTTCCCCGTTTTCATCACAACTGTTAACTTGGAGTTTGGGACAGGAAGAGGCTGTTGAGGAGCTCTGGGTTTTGGCATTCTTCTTAAATACAGAATTCAAACCACAGGACCAAACTGATCTCTTGCCGTGAAATAAGCAGTATTGTTCATTTAGAACTCATGCCTGCCCCACTTTGCAGGTTTTAATGAAAGTGAGGGCAAAGTCGGTGGCAAATAGGTGGCAATGTTTGCGACTTCAGCAAGGTTTCTTCCGCTAGGAGGTCAGCTTTATATCCCATACAGAGTCCAAAAGTGACCTGCTCAAGACTACTTGAATATTCACAAAGTCAAATTCAGACCTGGCACCCAGGAAACTCTTACTAAGCTACGATTCCCAACAGCAGTGAAAGGAAATTTAAGTTAACAGTGACAAGAAGGTCTAGAAGTCATCTTCGTGGTTCTGGATGGCAGATCGTCCTCTACACCAGCCAGTTTAATTAAAAAACGTATGGAGCAAGAGCATGTAAAATAACACAGGAAATGGAGTCTTGGTTCTTCCTTAAACATTTGAGATGGCACGAATCTATCAGCTGCTCGTGCAAAGAGAAGAAAGAGAATAACCAATTTCTTTTATAAAATTATTAGAAGCCTCTGCAATATATACTTCATGTTGGGTTTTTTTAAGTCCTAGCTCTAGTTCATACTGAATTTCAAACCTTCATAGACTTTCACTTCAAGTTTTCCATATGCTAGCTTCATTTTAAAGGTTCTAGACCAAAAAAACCCATATTTGTAAAGCTAATTAACATATTTTTATGAACAATAAGCATGTTTGAGTTTTACATTATCCACATTACTCCATTTTATCTGTAACTTTCAATTATATGGGGTATTGTATTTATACTATTTATTTTTAGATAGCCTGTAAGAGGTAAGATGAAAAACATGAGTAACATCCACAACTTTTTTTTTATTTAACAGTAACAGATAAAATAATGTTTTCAGACAAGTATCACCACCAGTAATTGCTCAACAATTATTCTTAACACAAAAACAATGCAAAAAAAATCTCAAGGTCAGCTCTTTGCAGGACTATTTGACACTGCAAAGGGAATGCAGCATTCACAGTATAGGCACAAAATCAGCGCAGAGGAACCTGCACAATGATACTCATGCCACTTTATTCAAACTCTAATTAATCTGATGGTTTCACATTCTGACATAGTTTTGGTGAAAACAGACATGTGTAATTACAGCATGACTTGTTTATCCAGCAGCGTATGTGGTTTTGACTGTAACAAGACGTTCACAAAACAAACGTATCCTGTAGCATGTTATTTACTTTGATATGAAAAACCACGAACAAAAAAGATTGTGGTGTGTGAGCAGACAGCTAAACAGAAATTAAAAAGGTGGCTAATTGCTTCATCAGACCTAAACAGCAAGTACTTTAAAATAAAGTGAACATTCTTGTGTCATCACCATTTCTAGTGGGTCAGACTTAGATGCGATAACTCACTGTAGGTTATTCCACTACTACAGCTAGACACGGTGCCCATCCTTAATTGTGTATTCAAGGTCTAGCTCGTTGAGCACTGCTGAAAGAAGCCTGTTGGCTCTTACAGCATTCAAGTCTATCACACATTCAGGCTCACAGAAGAAACTTTCAAGATGAAAGTCAAAGACACTCTTCTTTTTCACTTATTTTCTAAATCTTTTTCTTTTAACTTAAGTAGCATAAAGATTGTAACACAGAACAGTGCCAAACAGAAACCACTTGGCATCAAGCATAAGGACTATCCAGTGTCACATGTTTGTGTATGTCCTTTTTGCCCCCTATTCTGAATATCCAAATACAAAGACAAGGACTTAAAACTCTTACCACTGCGAGACCCAAGCAACAGCATTCCAGAAATTACTCCAGGAAGATGGACCATCATCCTGCATCCCCTTTTGGAGAAGACAGTCAAATAATATGTTAAATACTTTAGAAGTCGTCAAGCACGTAGTCTTCTTTTGCAACACAGCCCTTCTGCATAACTGGACAGGAAAATCTGATGACAGGAAAAATCACATCCGTATCAACACATATGAAGTGCTGGAAGAAGGAAAATACTTGGCTAATGGGAAGAAGACTTGACATAGCCAGTACTCCGCTCTTCAGATGCAAAACCCCATTTGGTTTATTATTAGCCTCAATTCAAGGTGAATAGAAACATAACGTGGGTTCAAAACTACTAGGTTTCCATGTAAGTCTTCTTCCTTTTGTAGGAACTGTTAAACTGCATATGATTAGCAGCAGGTAAACAAAACTGGGACATCGGCAGTAGGAGATTAAAAAATACAAAAATAACGAGGACCTCGCATCGTATCTGTACATGTAAGAAATAAAGAAGTTTAATATCGCTAGCGAGTCAGACAAACCATACTCAATAGCTGAGACCAATCAGGAAGACAGCCTCTCCTCTATACAAGAACATACACTCTTATATGGTAAAACAAGTATGAAGAGGAATGAAGGTGCAGAACAAGAGAGCTTGAGTAACCTCCATTAGCAAGTTACAAATTTGCAGTAGAAATGCAAATAAAGGAACTTAAAAACAACAACAACAAAAAACAAAAAAAAATCAACCAAACAAAGAAATAAACATAACTAAATAATACAAAGCAAAGCTCCCAAACAAGTTTTCGGTTCCTGTCAGAAATACTCCTGGGAATCTGTTTTCCATCAGAAAATCCAATGCATCAAACCAGAAATATTTCTTGTAAAGTATCCTCCTGATGACACTAATCATGAAATAAAAACTGAAAGAGGTGTTTTGTAAGATAGAAATTTTACCATATTTCATAAAGTCATGACTTTTCGTTCTAAATTATTTTTTCTTTTACTTTGCATAGTATCATACAAGACTACAGAAGAACACATCGATCCAATATAAATGTAATTTTTGTGGAAAAGTGCAAAAATGCTTTTTTAATTTTGTTTTAAAGCAATTGAGTTTTGATACAGTAAGCTTTCCAGCACAGTGTAAGATCTCTTTCCCACCAAAAGCTTACTCAGTGTCACTCTGACCCATCAGAGTTACCTCTGAGAGGATTTCTATGTTTTTATAAGGCGATGTGGAAGATTCTTCAATTGTGTTTTATTTAGCAATTGACAGTAGCCCTGTCGCAAAAGGAATACAAATAAAAATACATATATTTGTATCAATGAAGAATTGTCAGCGGTTTCCCTTCCCAGAAAGTAAACTGCAAGATTCTTTACTAATTACATAGGCAACACTTAGAAGAGAACATCTCAAGGAAATAAAACAGTGTTGATTACTTTAAACACATGCAATAGCTTCCAGCTACTCATGAGATAGTAAATCCCTCCTACTTGCATCAAGAGTTCGTGTCAACTTTGCCCTTTTTTGGTGCTTACTCAGAATCTTCAGAGTTATGGTTGTCTGTCTTCACATTTTATTTTCTTCCACTTGACCTTTACTGCACTTCTGCCCAAACACAAGCAATTCAAAACATATTAAAAAAAAAAAACAAAAAAAAAACCAACAAACCAAACCACCAAGTTTCAAAAATTAAGATCTAAATAACAAATGTCTAGATTCAAGAGTATTTCTTCAGAAAAGCCTCAGTCCTGTTATGGCACTTTGGAACAGATGAACTCCAGAAGGTCCCTTCTGACCTGAATTATTCTGTGATTCTCTTTGTATCTTTAGAAGATGAAGGAGTGAGTACAGTTCACCCCTTTAGCCTCTGTTTTGCCTGGACAACTCCACACTCATACATGGAACTGTCCTGTTTTTACTTTCATCTATTTTTGCAGCTTAGAGTTGTTACTGCAGGGTGGGGGGGGGAGGAGAAAAAAAAAGTTTTACACCTGTAAGAAGAGAGGCCTCTAGTGTACAGACAAGAAACTTTTTTTTCTCCGCCTTATTTACGATCCATTTCTCAGCCTTGTTTAGGACCTGCAGAGACTACTAATTTTTTCTTGAAGTTCACTACCTGTTTTTATCCATGTCCACTAATTTTTGAACAGTGACTGCCAGGTAAAGCATACCAAACGCAGCAGGTAGCACTACGCTGGCTCCAACCATACAAACAGCTGTATTCAGAAAAAGCTGCGACCGTCTCTCAATTCCCACTGAAATCAATGTGATGCTGCACGTGAACTCCCTTGCAAGACATGAATGAAGATTTACTGATGGACCTGACTGCACAGTAGTTTATTGGAATACACACATGCATTTTTCCACATTAAATTTGCCAGATTGCCTCAACACAGATTAATCTAAATGCCACTGACAGAAAACATTAATTTCATCTTGATCTTCCCTTCTCCTGTTGTTTTGCCCCCTTCTCAACTCAACTCTGACTCACAGACGGATCAGAAGTCAGATCAGCCCAGAATTTGCAACACTGACTTAGCCTCTTCGGACTAAAAAGAAACAGCAGATAGAGCAGCTGGGAAAAAACATCAAAGTCAGTGAGTCCCAACGTGCTCTATTTCACCCCAGTAAGAATGAGCGATATCTGAATTTTACAGGGCTTCTCTTCCCACAGTACACTTCTACCACACTTCCTGGAGCTCTGACAGGCCATCTGAGAATACAAACATCCAGAATGTGTATGTTGAAGGCTGTGAACCCCTTAGTCTTGAATAAACATTTCCCTTAAAGCCACCGAGTGAAATAACCACCCAGTTTATTCTATGTAGCTGGGTAAAATGTTTACTATGACAATTCCAGCTCTGACTGCCGCAGGAGGAAATCCTCACACAGCTCCATGTGCTAAAATAATACCCTAAAGTAGCAGCGGCATGATTGGATTTCTCTACACATCTAAGGTCACCCAGGTCTGGCGTCTAGTCTGCTGATCCCTCTGCCACCCAGACACCTGCACTGCATGGGCTCCCGCACAGGAAGGCTGGAGCGATCTCCTAACAATGTGCTCGCTCGGAATTTGGGAGTGCAACATCCTGAAGTCGATAAATAGATCAAACCCATCAAGCCACAAACTTCCTGACATTCTCCAGAATGGGCAGGTTGTGGGTTTTTTCTCCAGAGCACAGAGGTTTTGGTATTAATTTGAACAGGCAGGAAAGCTGGAGTCTGCTACGCAGAAACATCTAGGCAAATAAATACGTCATTAAGCTAACTAGCTACAGGATTGTCTAGCAGATGGATGACATCTTGGTTGCTAGTGGAACACTTTTCTATAGCCTTGTTTGAGGCAGACACATATGGCTCTCCCAAGCACTGATGCAAGCTCCCAGATGGACTAGATCATTGCTGACACCTTATTATAAACCCTAGAGATGAAAGAAGGGAGTACAATTTTTGAATCACAACACAGGACTCTGAAATATTCAGATTTCCTAAAAATCAAGTTTACAACAGAATATCATAACTTCTTTCTGTTGAAAGAAGCTCCTTCTAACCAGGAACAGAAAAGAGGGGAAAATGCTGCATCAAGGATGATTAGAACAGCCTTGAGGAAACTTAAAGACCGGAAGATCCTTAATGTAAATGTATATCATAACTATATATGTGGAGTTACAACTATTACAGCTCTGAGGATGCAAAAAATTATCTGCTGTGCAGCTGTTACTGACACCAAAGAGCTTCCATCTGGAATTTCTTGATTGGGGTGGAATGGGAAAAGAGAGGAAGCCATTTAGACATTACAGATGCATGACGTCTCTGAAATGTCTGTATCCTAAAGGACTACCAGAAAAGAAAAAAAAAAAAAGAAAAAAAAAAAGAGAGAGGTCTAGCTACAGGAGCAACAGGAAAACTAGCAGAAAAATGCAGAAGAGAACAGAACCAATTCAGCATTTTTTTTTGGCAGGTGTCAGGGACACCTGAGAACATCTCAAGTACATGAGGGGACTATGGCGTATTTTACACATCATGGTCAGAAACAGGAAAAAGAATATTCTTTTGACATTTTTAGACTGTGAAAAGAGACTATCCTTAGCATCCAGGAAGAATTTTACTCTTCCCTCTCACCCAAACATAAGACTCAAGATATCAGGAAGATGACTTATTACAGATTTTCTCTTGTCTCTAACATCTGCTATACCATGTCAACCAAAAAAGTTAGAACTTTAGGACTATTATAACTCTGACAAAACTTTTCAATTTCAAAAATCAACTCACTCACCCTGGGAATATGTTAGGAATTCTTTAAATTCACGAGTCAGGGAGATGCTTAAGCTGCTAAAATTCACCTGCTTCTACTGCAGTGGCCACAAACTTAACAAGTATGGAAATATCTTGGAAGCGTCAGCTACATGTACAACTGCTAACATACCGTAACTCGTTTGTCTCTTCATTGTCTAAAGGGACAACTGTGCTTTCGGTATCTGCAACTGTACAATATTTCAGTGTACTGAAATCAGAGTTGCTCCCACAATATTTCAACGTACTGAAATCAGAGTTGCTCCCAAGTTTTCATTCACAGCTTTCAGTGCTGCTTTTATCATCTTAGAATCATACAATCATAGAATGGTTTGGGTTGGAAGGGACCTCAAATATCACCTAGTTCCAACCCCCCTGCCACGGGCAGGGACACCCTCCACTAGACCAGGGTGCCCAAAGCCCCATCCAACCTGGCCTTGAACACTGCCAGGGAGGGGGCAGCCACAGCTTCTCTGGGCAACCTGTTCCAGTGGCTCACCACTTGACCAACTGAAAGTTCAGAAAGTTTTTCTTACAGGGAGAATAAAACAATCCTTGAATCATCTTATAAAATAGAATGTTTTTATCAATAAAGAGACAAGGGTATCCTTTTCCTCTTTAGAGAAAGAATATAATCTCCACATTCATCACATCACGGACCTCAACAGGAATGTCCAGGAGAAGTTTCAGGTTTGTAAGGGTCACTTAGAAAAGGCTGCAGGTAGAGCACAATTTCCAGCTACGTACACTGCCATCTGCAACTACTTCAGCTGGACAGTTCCTCTTCCCTGCAATACAACTGTCCTCAGAGACAAGTCCGGCTGGACAAAACCAAAAGAAAGATGACAGTGATCTCCCTCCTTTCTCAGAAACCTGAAGAATACACGCTTCACTGGTTTTTTTAACCTGTTAGAATAGAAAAGATTCAGGATACTCTTTCCTTTATCTAAGTCTTCCTATGCAAGACTCAGGGGAGTGCAACTTGCAAACCTCTGTGGCCAGGCCTGACACGACAAAGGGTAAATTAAAGCCTTCAGGCAACAGAGGCCTTGCCTCTCCTGAGGTACTGCTTCAGATGAATTTGAGTGGCAAGAAAGGGAAGAGAGATCTTAACTGGCATCCATGAAAGCATAATGAAACACAGCTCAAAACTAGCTGGTTTCTGGGCTGCAAGATGTTTTCCAGTATTACTAATTTGTCTCAAAGCAGACAAATGCCAAAAATCTCCTAATTTCCTACCAACTGAAGGCTTCCGTTTTACAACTGTCAAATCGAATGGATTTTTTTCTTAGTTTTACTCTTTAGAGGACTGCCAGTTTCGATATGCAGATGCAGAAGATCACTGCAGGTCCCCAAACCTGAGGTGAGTCCACAGGGATTTTCTTCAGTCCCTGACTTTGCGGCAGATTTCTCATGCAGGCTGTCCAAGGAAACCACGTCCCCAGAATGACAGTGTCCCTGGTCACAAAGTGGGATCATTGGCAGTTTAGCTCCACGCCGAGGACCCTGAAAACACCAGGCCTCTGGCCAAAACGCAGTTTGCGAGAAATCAAAGAGAGGTTGCGTCTTAATTTGATTTCCATTAAAGTCTGTCCAATCTAAAATATGTGCAACGAAACACCCCAAGTTCAATGAACTGCCATTTTTCTGACTAAATTATGTTCACTTGAAAGTTTGTAATTAGCTCCATCTAAAATGCCGCTTAATAGCAGCAGCATCACGAAAACTGATCAGTAACAGGTGACACAGAAGAAAGTCAAGATAAATCAAGTACAGTATAAAACACCAAAGTTAAAGCATGGTAAACATCTATCACAGAATCACAGAATATCCTGAGTTGGAAGGGACCCACAAAGACCATCACGTCCAACTCCTGGCTCCACACAGGACCAGCCCAATCAGAGCAGATGACTGAGAGCGTTGGCCAGACGCTTCTTGAACTCAGCCAAGCTCGGTGCTGTGACCACTTCTCTGGGGAGCCTGTTCCAGTGCCCCATCACCCTCTCTGTGAAGAACCTTTTCCTGATCTCCAACCTAACCCTCCCCTGTCACAGCTTCATGCCATTCCCTCAGGTTCTATTGCTGGTCACCAGAAGGAGGAGATCAGCACCTGCCCCTTCGCTTCCCCTCGTGAGGAAGCTGTAGGCCGCAATGAGGTCTCCCCTCAGTGTCCTCTTCTCCAGGCTGAACAAACCAAGGGACTTCAGACTCTCCTCATACGTCTTCTCCATCTTTGTTGCCCTCCTTTGGACACTCTCCAATCGTTTTGTGCTTTTTGTACTGCATACATCTACGTCAAGAAGGTCTCATTCACACACAGATGGTTTTAGATCACTGTAATTTAACTTATGTTCTGAAGGATGTTCTCCTTCAGATATAAAATGACCTTTGATTGATTCAAGCTAAATATATAAGGCTGTTCTATATTCAACATAGCATTCACACACAAGTTTAATGTACTTTTAACATATACAGCTTGACTCAACACTTCAAGTGATTTGCTTTGGTGTCTCCATGTAGACATGATTAAAGGGTTTTATCTCCAACCTCTAACAATACCCAAGGGAAAACTGGGAATAGGAAAAAGCAGATTCTGTTGCTGGTTGCATATTCAACTGAAGAGAGAACTCATAGTTTCAAAAGACACTTTCAGAATATCTTATACATCTAACTCCCACTCTACAACCCATAGAGGCCCTCTTTTTCCTCTCTATATTTCTTTTAATTCCTCTTGGTTTGCTATGTTTTTCGGTAATTTCAAACAAAATTAAGAAGAATCATGAACCAAATGCTTCTTAACTCATTACTGTGTGTTATCAGCACTAACAGACATCAGCACTGTGATATTCCTTTCTTCAAATTTACCTCTTGCCCAGCCACCACCTATGAAAAAAAAGGAGACCAATTCACACAGATTACTGGAGCTTTCTGCTGTAGAAACTTAACTTTATTCCAGTCATTTTCATCAAAAGGCTGTAAGAATCACTAGAACAGAACAATGATTTTTACCTACAGCTGTGAGTTAGACTCCTCATCCCTGTACCCACTGCAGATGACTTCCTCCTGCAACTGAAGAGATGTTTATCTCCTTAATCCTTGGTACACTAATCCCTACATTAAAACATGATACCACCACTGTTATCAGTCCAATAAGGTACTGTAAGAATAAAGATATTTGTAAAATTCTTTGATGAGAAAGTTTTGCCATAAGGTGGTAAGTAGAACAGGTCAGATAAAGCACACATTTGACAAACATTGGCAGTATTTCTGTTCATCAACAGATGGTAGCTTTTTAAAAAAATGTTATTACTACAGCTATGCGAAAGTAGGCACCAAATAGTACCTGTATTCAACACTATGCAAGCTGCTTTGATTGGATAGATGGATCACATGTTAGGCTTCCTAATTAAATAAGGATAACTCATAATTGAAAACATTTGAAGCGAAAATTGGGTACTTGCAAAAAGTTTCTCTCAAATGTGCTGTTTCTAAAAACCTGCTAGGAAAGGGTTATTAAAACAGTAAGAGAAAGGCGAAAGGGTCACATACACACAGAAAACATCCATGTTGGAAATATTCACAGAACTCCCTTCCTCTCCACTTCCACTACTCATACAAGTTTGGTAAGGAACTAGAGTCAACACAAATCTTTCGTAAAGCAAGACATCTAAACATAAATGGCATCGGCCAACAGAGCCTATTAGTCAGCCCTAGTCCGGCATTTGTATGACCAGGTGCAATGTTTAATTTAGAAGTATTGTATCCTATCTACATGTATTTTTACAAACATTCAATTTAATTTTGCTTAACGCTAATTAAGCAAAACCTACAAAACCAGTCATCCATTAAGGTGAAATTATAAGAAAAGAACACACGCCACTTTGGTATTCTGCAGAAGGCGCCAGTTCATCAGCTATGGAGATTAAGTCAGGTTATTTATAAGCGTTCCTCACATCTTTTCTCCCACACCTTCTGCTGTGCTCCTCAACTCTGACCAACGGGGCAGAAGCCAGGCAACTCACTTTTGTCTTGTGAAAATCCCAAGCAAACCATGGCAAACCTCCAGTTGAAATTCTATATATCATAGGCCAAAATCCACTCAACGAATTAGCATCGCTTGACTCAGTAACTAATGGTTAAGCAAAAGCAGAAAATGAAGCAATACCATTTACGCCCAACAGTTTAAGAAATACTGCTATGTTTAGGCAACTACATACAGTACATCCCTAGCAGATACAGGACTAACAAATTCATATTAATTCTTGCTTCATGTGTCATTAACACCTAATGGAATGTTTAAAGGTGTTTACAAGTCCAAAGTAATAATGGATCACTCTTAATTAACACACAGTAAAAATTTCATGAAAGTCTCAGTGGAAGAAGAAGGTTGTTAAAGAGATTGCTTCATATCTCAGTCACAGACTGCCCCCTCCTTTCCCTCTATGAAATGGAGAACAAGTAGGTTACAGGTGTGAGAAACCAAAATAATAGCCTCAGCTACACAACACAGAGAGGTAATTTAAAAAAGAATCACACATTTCCCTTCTAACAATCTTTGAAATCAAGAAGAGTAGAAGTTGTGTTTAAAAAAAGAGCGTACTGCTTGAAGATGCTTGCAAGTACTGGATGCTGAAAATTAAAGACAAAGCACAGTAGCCTTATACTGGCAAATGCTAGATAATACTAGGCAGACAAGTCAACTCTTATTTTAGAATTCTGAGTAAAAATCAGGATTTATGCAGAAGAAAACACTGTTTCCAGTCTTATCTCAATATGGGAGAGATTCTAGATTTTACTTTATCAAGCATTAACATTTGTTCTAACAGAACCTCTAGCAGAATTTTGTACTGTCCTCTAAAATCAGGACTTAAATACATTCAAAGGTCAAAGACTATGACAGAATTATTCAAACCTCAAGACATTTAGCACACAAACATTCAAAAAAGCACGTGTTCTCTAAAAGCCAGTACATCTTTTACAGACAATTTCAGAACATCGGAAACAAAAGTGAAATACTGAATAGAAAAAGAATGGGAATCCCCAAACTCATCTTTTACAGGCAATAGCAAGTTCAATATTGTGACTACCTTTTTCAGAACCAGACTTATTATCAGTTTTCAACAAAAAGGGTACAACAGTGTTTAGCATGGAAAAAATCAAGAGCGCTAGGAGATGGAAACACAATGAAATTCCAACAGACACTTCTTCAACCCACTCCACTCTCACGCGCAGCATTTGAGCAGCCTATCTTTGCTAGGAGATATGTCCTGCCTTTTCAAACTAATCCTAAACCCATGCTAGTTTAAAAATGTGGGTACAATGTCCACCAGTCTCATCACTCGTCTCCCCTGTCCTACAGACAGTTAGGAGTCAGCGTCAACATCGACAAAACTTTGCGAAGATCCCCATACAACTGTCAAAACACATCCATCCTTCTCTTCCACTGGAACCAGCTAAAGTCCAGCAACTTTAATATTTTCATGTATCACCTCATCTTAGTGAAACCAAACAAACCCAAAGAGGAGCATCTGGATTACAATTTAGTCCTACCCAAGAGTACACATCAAGTAGGTGCCATTACTGTAGTGAGTAAAATCCCTCGGTGAAGAGGAACAGTTCTCCAAAACTAAAACACACAGCTGAAACTTACACTGAAAAGCAAGTAACAAGCACACATATTTCCACGTTCAACCATGTGCAAAGAACTCCTCTTAGAATCATTTTGGATTGAAAAAGAAATATTTTCAGTCATGCCTAACAACCAAATGTCTACTTATAAATTTGTCTGTATAGGACTAATACTTTTTTGGCTGGGTCGGAGAAAGACTAATGCCTGAGAAAAATACTGAAAATGTTTGTGCTTTAAATGTCTGAAATAACCTTCAGTTCAGCATATGACTATGTTTGCTTAATCAGTTTCAACCTTTAAGATGAAACATTTGATTCAACACAAAACAATATATTCTGTTTCTAATGGCACTCTAATGGAAAAATGCCTCAGCTTGGCATATGGCTAATTTTTTAACAGTTACCTAGGCATCAGAGAGTCTATTACACCTGCAATTCTGCTTCAGACATAGCAAAATCTAAGCACAGTGGCATCAGGCAGAGCCACACACCGCAGGTTTACGTTGAGCGTAAGTGTTGTAGCAGCAGTAGTTTATTTATCCCCGCCACGTAACTTTAACAGCCTTTCCGTGTGGATGCTGGCAATCACCGATTTCCATTGTCCCCTAAATTTTCTAACATTTCCAAACGCTCTTCAGTTTTAGCAGATAATAAAACATCGAATGGCTATCATTTCCCCTCCGCTTTTGGCACTCTTCTCAAAAACTAACCCCTCCAACTCATAAATTGCTTTCACAATAAAACTGTATTTCTGTGAGAACACAGCTACATCAGTTTGGAGGGCCCAGGCTCCTGTGCCCAATGTGTTTTTAAAACCCAGCGGTAAGGACTTCTGATCAGGTTCTCTGCAAAACGCAGACATTAAAATTAAATTATGGGTGCGGATGTGTCGCCTTCCCAGCCCTCTCCCCACCGCACGCACTTTCACCCCAGCTTCTTTGCTGGTTTTCATGCAGATTTGTGCCAGACACTCGGCATCCTCATTAAGTGCTGTCTGGCAACCTGCCTAAGTTTTAGTGGGTTCTGGGAATGCCAATATATTAACCAGAGGACTTTCTGCATACCCTAGAGAGATTTTATTCCAGAAAAGTCAACTATTTGGCACAAAGAAAACTTACTTCAAATCTAGGAAAGCTCTCCATTGGCAATAAGAAGAGAAATTGCATTTAGATTCTTCTTAATTTCTGTCTCCTATCTGAAAGGAAACTTTTGTGTAGACCAAGCTCATCCAAACACAGTTGAAAAGGTCAGAGTGCTGTCTGTAGTAGGATTTTAGAGAAAAGAGAGGCATATATGAACAACACAGACACAGCACAACATCAAGAAAATTATTCCTTTTCATTCCCTTGTCCCTTGTGACCAAAATAATCTTAATCAGGAAGATTAAATTTACCCATTATTATGCTGAGTGATAACGAATGGTGATACAGATACTTGCAAATTTCCATTGCTTAACAGTAAGAAAAAGCGCTTCATAAAATCCATCTACGCTTAGCATATTCCAAACATGCTAAATCAAAACATACGCTCCTGAAATGCATATATTAAATGTAGATGATGAACACAGAGACATTCTGCCAGCATGAAACACAGAACACCCTGTAATGTTGTGATCACCCTTATTCACCTGGAACCGTTCTTCCTACTGCAGTCCCCTTACAGTCACTATTATTCAACTGACAGTCTCGGAAGTAAGCAAATAAAACTCCTCTCTAAAAGAAAGAACTGAAAATTCTCCTTCAAATGCAAGGTTCAGAAAAACACAATGGATAAAAAGGTCAATAGCTTTCCTTCACTGGAGTATTCTGCCTGTGCAGCACACAGAATAAGTTGAAGTATACCGGACAACCGTGCCATCACTTTGTTCTGAAACCATTTCTGCAGACTTATATACCTAGAGAATCCCACTCATTTCAAGAAGTTATTCAGGTAATCTGTTATTATTTAGAGATCAGTATCCATTATTATTAGAAATTGCTTCATTTACTTCAAACTCATCACCTTGGTTTGCGCAAAAAATTGCTGACGACCTCCTGACAGTGGCTCCAAAATGTCACGATCCCTTTCCAATGACCAATTAGCACTAGAGATTTAGCAAGAATCTATTAAAGTAAATTCTATTTAAACATTTTAGTGTACATATTAGAAGTCTGGCAAAAATAAGATTATGTTTGGTGGGAAGGAAGTTTTTAGCTATCTGGGCTGCCTTTGCTTAGATATCAACCTTCTAGGCAAGACGGCTATTCTTAAAAATAGCTGTCAACTGAGAAAAGAAAATGTGTACATATGAATCATTTCACTACAGGGTTGGATTCCCAGCAAGTGATGCACCACTGTTCTGGCATCAGTGCCTTTAACGAGCAGCTGATACTAGCTTGGTGCCATTGAAGAATTTCACAGTTACCACAGAACCAATCTGCAGAAAAATTCATCCCTAAACTCCTAGAAGTATTTGTATTCTGTACCTGGCAATTCACTTGCAAGGAGCTGTTTTAAACTATTAGAAACCAGACAGAAAAAAAAAACCAACACTTTTCCAAGACCACTCACAAGTGAAATGCAACAAGGATGCCTGCTGATGCAAGAGCTGTTGTGCAGGCATGTGCTTTTTCACACTTCATTTCTCTTACACATTATATCAAGTTAAATTACTTTTAAGATACCTCTCTATTATTTCAATAATCATTTACTTCTTTCTGGCACATCATACTCTGAAAGCATTCCAAATTATTTTATACAGCGCCACTGAAATGCAACTAGTCCTTGATGGAAAGGCAGCAGCCACTAGGCAGAATACTGAGGGCAGCTGTGAAACAGAACTAAACTTTGGTCTAGAAAATCTGACAGAAAACTTCTCTCCCCCAGCCTCTCCCACCCCACCAAAAGACATGGCACCTTCAGTGCACAGAAAACTAGGAACAACTCATCTTCTCAAGTCTCCCCTTAAATGCCCTACGCAGAGAAAACAGTGGTTTATCTATTTCAAAATAACAAAGGGACAGGTTAGCTCTAAATTCTTTGGTTAAGCTACTGTTTTACTCTTACAAAACTTACTGCAACTGTGCCTCAATCCTGAATCCCCATTTATTTCTACTTCCACACGTTTCCTTGTACGAAGTCTAAGATGCTGAAGACTGAACTCAAACTTTATCAGTCAGACGCTGCCTAGTGCCTGTAATGTTTCAATTAACATAAACTAATGGTCTGAAATACACTGTCTCACATTATTAACTCATTCTACGTTACGCATTTATCATCATTTAGGCCCGCACAGGCATCTGAATGTACTGGAGAATACTGATACGCCTTATGTGTCTGCAACAATGATCTTCACGTACCTAAGAATGAGAATTAGATATGCTGCTGTAAACACAGAACGTATAAATAAATGCATCTTTACTTCTATATGTAGTGCATATAGTTGACGCAATCCAACTTAAGTTCTCATGCTGGTTGCTTTATGTATCACAGTAACTTAACACTTGGTGCTCAAACACCAGTACAGATACAGACGTTCAGCATCCCATCGCTACTTCAGCTAACATGGACGAGGGGATGTTGGGTAGACTGCTTCCCCTTTCATTTACAGCCACGAAGCCATAATATTTATATTCTCATTAGTGGAACCATACACGTGTGCACCACACGCACAGTTATTCAACTCCACTCAGCAGTGCATCGTATGTTGAACAACTCTGGCTCGCTCCAAAGAGGAGGTTTCTTAAAACATTACCCTAGAAATGAAACTGGAAGGAAGAATAAAAGTTTGGTCTAACCAACGATACTCGGGGCTTGGAGGATGAAAACCAAAAGACAGTTTCCAGAAAGGCACATTACCACACCTGTGCAGCATCTACGTTCTTACCCCATCTCTGCCTACCAGTAACTGCCCCTCGGGTTTTCCTACCAGCAAAAACTCGCTCCCGTTTCGGCCAGCCCCAGATGGACGATGCTGCAGACGCCTCACTCTTCCTGTTACATGGCACACCTTTCCAGTCCCCAAAGCCCCTGGTGCAAGAGTTTTCTGTTTGTAGGGACAGACAAACCTCTGAAGGGCTTCCCTTCCTGACAAGAAGATGCCCATGGCCTGGCTCAATAAACTCTTGCACCACCAAACACTCCGCTCCTAGTGCCGCATAAAAGTAGTCACCAGACTTCTGTTCTCTGGCACAACCCTTACTTGCTGCTCAGAAAAGGTTCTGAACAAGCCAGCAATTGTCCCACTGGGACCTTTCCCGTTCCAGGTGCTCCCTTCAGGTGTAACAACAAACCAAAAAGTTACCCCTGCGCTTTGCCCGCTTCCTGTTTAGCCAAACCTACACAGCGCAGCGTGTCTTCCTCTTCGCAAGCGTGAAATCATAACCTGCGCGTAACCACCTACCCACCTGCGTGAGGGAAAACCCGGCACACCACCCAGACACGGAGGATGCACGTACCCAACGCAGACAACGCAAGCAGCCTTCTGCGGCGGGCAGGCAGGGCTAGACTCTGCTAACAAACTTTCTTTTTTTTTTTTTTTTAAAGAAAAAGAGGCACTCCATTAAATACAGGTCCCCGTGCGTGCGCCCGGCAGCCACCCCGCCGCTTTTCCTCCCTGCACAAGTTGCCGGCTCGGAGCGGGCGCGCTCCGCCGGCCAGACCCCCGTGAGGGTCTGCCCGCGGGGCTGGGCGGGACGCCGCCACAGAGCCGCCCCGTCAGCATCGCCCCCCGAGCTGGAGCGCATCCATCCTGAGGCGAAGGGAGCGCCCGGACGGGGCTGGAAGTATTTACTTCGGAGCAGCCGGAGAGGACGTGCCGCACGCTCCGTCCT
>VWZZ01006784.1:32834-89784 GCA_013399095.1 Psophia crepitans
TGCTGCCGCTCGGGGGGGGGAAAGGCCCGCTGCTCCCGTGCCGCCGCGCCGGCTCCAGCCAGGGCCTGCAGGGGAGCTTGGGGCCCGCCCGTGCGGCCAGGCGGGCACCCCCCGGCCCGGAGGCGGCTCCTGCCTCGCACGGCGGTGAGGGACGGCGGCGGGGGCAAGGGGTAGAAAAAGCGCGTCCCGCCCCATGCAGAAGGAGAAATTTTTTGACATGTCAAGCAATGTTGCAAGACAGGAAAACCCAGTTCTAGCCGCGGCCCGGCCGGCATGAACCCCAGGCAGGGTGCTGCCTGCGCCGCAGCCATCCAGCGTCCCCTGCCCGCAGCCGCCCCCTCCGGACATCGGGGCATCAGGTAAAACAGCCGCCTCAGTCCCAGCCGTACCCAGGCCGCCTGGGAGCAAGTGTAACAGCTGAAGCTGTGAGTGTGCGTTCGAGTGTGGAAACATTTATGAGTACTTACACGCACCGTTCTTACAGGGAAAGAAAACCCCTGTTTCTCTTAACTCAGCCCATCAGCCAGAGACCACATTCCCATGGGCGATGCTGCCAGCTCCCCTCCCAGCTGTACCTGTTGACTCTAAGAATGAATAGAAGAAGTAGCAGGGGGTAGGCAACACGATGAGTTGCAAAGGTTGCTTTAAACACGTGTGCTTTCAACTCAAATGTGCTTTTTAAGTGTAGCTGCTTTCCCGTCTTGCCTCACCTCTCCCTAATTGCAGGTTGGAAGGAAGTTGCAAGAGCCAGGAGCCTGCCAACCCAGAATTCGGAGGACCCAAGCTGTGAAGATGGCGGGGAAGATGGCCTGCAGTTTGTGCTGTGGGTCGCCGGCCTTGATGAGGAATGAGGAACCAAGTAGAGTAGCTCCAAAACAGAGAAACAGTCAGATCAGCAGGGAAAGATAATTTTAGCAAACATATTTTGGATTAAGCCGCAAGGAGCCACAAAAACATCAAATACAGGAAAGAAGAGCTTTCAGTAACCGGGATGATATACTGGGGCTACTTTCCCTGACAATTGGAAAAATCATCAAAAGGTGACAGTGTTAATAATCACCATAATCAGCTATTTATAATCCATAAATTGGTATTTATAATTTATTTATAACCTGACAAATCGGGAGAACCTTGATTTCAAGTTTGCTCGATAGCTAGCCATCAAGAGTCAAGCAGTGCGTACCCAAGAGTGCCCCAGTAATCTGTACGCACCGCCTAACGAATGAGTTTGACGTGCTTCAGCTGTGCTCCCTTCAACAGCTCCTCAAGGAAAACCAGAAGTCACTCCCGTCGGAGATTCTCTGCCACGTGCATCCCTAACCCATGGAAAACTTTGTAAAGCACAACAAAACCACCTATCAAGTAACAAATTATTTCTATACTACGCCTCTCGAGTGGAAAAATGCACCTGGCAGCAATTTGGGGTATCTGGGACATGTGGGAGGAGGACAGCAAATCCAGAGAACATGCACAGCCTGATGCGCATGTTGGCATGTATGGATCCGTCTGGAAGGTGACACGCAGAGAACACTCCATGCTGCTGGTCCTCTCCTTCCTATCCAAGACATCCCTGGAAGGGACAATCTGCAACCTAATATCCTGGCACCTACCAGAGGACAGCAATTCCTCAGATATATAAATTCCTTTACCTTTTTAGCACCAAAACTACAAGTTCTGCTCAGTGTCTGACTCCACTTAAATATGTCTGAAGAATGTCCGTATTTCTGAAGCTTCAAGAGAGACAGCCTAAGAGGAGTGCTAATGTTTATCCCCTGACAAACTTATAAATCACAGGAGATCTTGGAGCTGAGTGGAGGCTTCACTCCAAAGAGAATCCAGAGACAATTTGTTTATGTGAAGAAACTGATCTTAAAAAAACCAACCAACAAACCCTACAAAAAACACCCCACATTTCGTCAGCGCAAGCAATACTCACAGCATCATGATAATGGGGTTTCATGTCCATGAGGCTGCATAGGCATCCTCACAGTTGTAAGAGAAAGTTCTTATAATTGATTTGAGGTATAGGCAGATCTGTGTATGATTTTCTTTTCTTTATCCTCCTCTCTAAAGCTAGTAATGATACAGTTAATATTTGAACTGTTGGCGGTTTTTTACTACTTAATTTTTTAAAATTTTTTTTTTTTACTACTTAAATTAATTTATCTGATAACAAAAAATACTTCAATGTTACTAGTAGACAGCATGGTGCTACATTCCTAAGAGCGTAGCTTAACAACAGGAGCAACCACTCACCCCTGCCACATGCAGAACCCAGGAAACCTTGGAGACACGTTCTCTGCTGACTCTATAATAAATACTTGGCCCAATGGTGCTGTTAGATATGGAAGCAGATACACAACCTGGTGAAGCACGTGGTCTGAGTGTCTATTTCTATCATCAGTGGTAGGGCCCCTTCTCTGGGCTTGTTCCATGTGCTGTCACTGCTATCGCCTCTTCCTTCCCCGTCTTGCAGTCCACAAGGTGTGCCCCGCTGCAGGGAGAAAGCCAGAGTCTGAACAACTAGACTGAGAGGAACAAATCTGAATCCAGGGACAGAAGAGCTGTTGGTTTCAGTTACTGGTGACTCATCTTGTTTCCCACCAGGAAGCCACAGATCAGTGTATTTCAAGTATTACTGATTCCTATTATCTGTTATGCTAAGAGAACAAGGAAGAAGAAATTAAAACCGTTCAAACTGCAGCAAGACTGCAGCCAAACAACATATAGGCACATGGAATAAGCCAGTCTTACTAAGCTACACGTAAAAGCATGCTACAAATAAAACAACACCTTAAGCTAGTTAGAAGAGTATTTGGTACCTTTTTTTACCCAACAGGTCATCCGCATTCATCTCCCAGTTGTCCACAACGAGCAGATAAGCGCTGCTCTTAGTCCTAAACTGCTGCAGTTTTGAGAAAAAAAATTAAAAAAATAAAAAAAATTGAAAGACTGCAACCTTACTGGCACCCTGCAGTAGAGAGGGACAGAAAAAATTTCAGTATGTTCACTTCCAAAAGACACTACTCAATCAAGCCCCTGGAGGAGGCTGGGTTTTTGTGGTTTGGGGATTTTTTTTGTTTTGGCTTTTTATTGTGGCAGAATCTAAGGGAGGGAAGCCGTTATAACAGAGCAAGAGGTGACAGTTCTCTCTCACTAAAGCCAGGAAGTTATAGTCTTTCGCTCAAATGATTCCCAAGAAGGTCATTCCTTTCGAGGGCTTCCACTCTCCTGATTAGACTAACAAGAGTACATCAGGGAAGAAAGTTTCCCTACTAGGTGATTTATGGAACTAATGGCAATCAACCAAATCTCAAAATTTTAAAAATGAGTAACAGACAAAAAACATACCACAAACTTGCCATAATGGTTTTGGCCATTTCAAAACAAAAAGGTCTGACAAATATTTTAATAAAAGATTCTGAAGTTTTCCAAAGTGGTGTAAAGATAATGCAAAGTCATAGAGGGACGGAAGCCTGAGCCTGCCATGAGCTTCAGCGTAGGTGCGAGGCCTTGACACACACCTGAGTGCCCAAGCAGACGTGCACAGATGGACTTGCATGTCCATGGACTTACTCTTGACCACGCACACAGGGCTGCAAGACCCAGACTACTTCCAACAGGGTGTTCCCGTAGTCCGCAATTGTGCCACTCCAGTGACTGCGCCACCACAGAAAAAGGACCACTTTCTATGCCTTGTTAAGTAGGTGGTAGGTATTAAAGCAATGATGGGGGGGAAAAGTACATATGGATGTAAGGAAGGCAGCACAAGAAAGATTACCTACGTTTTGCTGCTGTACAAAATTCTCTGTTTGTTCTAGTTGTTCACTGAAGTTAGACTCAGGCTAGTTTGTTGTTCATGGGTGCACACACACACGCTCATTCTGCAACGTGTTGTTCCTCTGCCAGTTGTACCCACACACCTGCAGACCCCTCTACTAGATGCCGATCTCAGTTTTAGATAATCACAAGTATGGAATCATGGAATCATGAAATGGTTTGGGTTGGAAGGGACCTCAAAGATCATCTAGTTCCAACCCCCCTGCCATGGGCAGGGACACCCTCCACTAGACCAGGGTGCCCAGAAGACAGAGGGACCGTGGCAGCTCTGCTGATGCTTTGGTTTTCTTGAAACGATGAACACAGCTAAAAAGTTTTTCACGCTAAATAAAATGCAATGTCAGCCTGTAAACTGAGCGAGCACGGTGAATATCTGGATTGTATCTTCAGGTTTTAACAATAAGGTATCGTTACAGAGCATACGTTTCTTTGTTCTCAGTATGAAGTATGGAAGTATGAAGGCCTGGAAAGGACATCAGTAGACAAAAGATGGCAATCAGCTGGGTCCATGCTGGAACTCTCCCAGCTACTGTACACTGTAACTAATCCAAGAGCTTGGGAGAGGCATGGGCAAAAATCTCAGTTGGACGCACATTCCGTATCTCTTGTTGAAATTTCAGAAACTGCACTGCTGGTCCTCTTTTTCCTAAGAGAGGACCTAATGCAACACAAAACCCTCCGCTGCGAAGACGTACAGGTTGCCTGGTCTACCTTCAGTTTCTGATAAATCACCCAAGAAAGCTATGATGTGGAAACCCTCTGCGAGGAATCAGATCATATCACATGCGCTACCAAATACCACATACGCTACCAGAGAAGTTACATTCTCTGTTAAGAGGGACTGGATGACTGAACAGCAACCGAAATGGAGTTCTGTATCAACACCTTACCATACAGAGTCAAAAACATATGTAGCGATTAGACAGTATTTGATCAAATAAGAAAGAAATTCTTAACCTGGCTATTCTTTTTTGTAGAAGAACCTCAAGCCATTTTTCTTGGAGTTCGCAGATCCTTACAGATGTACTCAGTGTCTTAGGAGGCGGCATAGACTGAAAGAGCAGAATCCTAACCTGAAACAGAATTTTTCTTCTTGACAGCATTGCTTTAAAATAAAAATGGCAACTACAGTTCTGAACTGATTCCCTGGCTTATAAGTATTTGAAATACCAAACTGTCTAGTCTGCTGAAACGTCGATAGCACTACCATATTAAAATAGAAAGATATTTAGTAACTTCCATATGCTTTCACATCCATCTATCTGCTTCACAAATCAGCCAGTATATTTTTCAGATTGGGGAAAAAAATAAAGCCTCCAGTATGCAGATTAATGATGATAATAAAGTGCTATTTCCAAAGTCTCTCACAGCACTAACACACTTTGGACAGCGGTTCAGCAATTTAGCATATGAATTAATACACAGGATGTACTCTGTTACCATCAATTTACAAACAATTTACAAACAGGCGTATATTCTGTTTTGCAAAATAAAGTCTTAGCTATATGAAAAATACAGGATTCTTGTTTATAATAAAATTTCCCAAATACATTTTCATTCCCAAGTCTCAGGGAATTGTCTCGGAGGACAACCCTTAGTATTTCCACGATAGAGATACAGAACCTAAGTCATAAAAGAAATATGATTTGCCTTAACAGTGTACTATGAGAGAGAACAGGCAGAGTCGGGAACTGATCCAAATTCTCCTGGTTTATTCCGCAGCATTCTGTCTACTGGGCACAAAGCAGCTATTCACTGCATGTTATTCTACAATTTTTGATTTTTAAAGTACTACCAAACACTTCCCCCCTCCTCCTTTTCTTTTTCTCCAAAAACACAGCCAGAATTACTTTCTTAGCTACCAGTCCTACTGTACTGATTTATGATAGTTGTGAGGGAAGTAATTAGTTTGCAAAGCACTTTTAAATGAAAGAATTACCAAATACCGTTGGACAAGATCCTAACTCTTTTCAGGTCTACATCAGAAATCAGACCGAATTCAGTAGGACCACAGTCAGACTCATTTTACACACACCCCGCACACACACGCACCCGTCCACCCCTACACAAAAGTGTTTGATAAAGAATGCTGTGCTCATCTAGCACTCAGCTGAAGCTGTGACCCAAAGACCTCCAAATTTTGGATAGTCCTACATGAAGAGAGGGCAATCAGATGAGAAGGATGTGTAATCAAACTGATAATCAATAACAGCATCATCATCTTATGCTTAACTGTAATGGGAGAATCAGTATTACAACCTACAAGTTTCCGGCTTTTCTGTTCACTAACACCATCATTCCTGTGCAGCTGCCCATACTCCTAGTTTTCAAATCCTTCCCAATAACTTGATGCATCCATATGTGTTTAGAAGTTACTCTACGCTTTTTCTTTACGGCTTCACAGAACAAATCTATCTTTCTATTTACACACTTCAAAAAAAAAATCCTCCTCTTTTTGTGATAAGGATCATTTTCACTGTACCCCTGGTACAGCACAGAGCACCCGGCCAATGCTTAAACGCCAAAATACACCGGCCGACATTGCAAGAACCTTACATTGCAATACATTTCTTTTAGTTCTGCCCTTCGACTCTCCCGAAGGATAAAGCTGAAGAACTCTTGAGAAGTTCTCAATGTCCACTTACTACAAAGACTTCTTTTCTCTTTCTCCCTTTATTTTCCTCTCCTGCTTTTAGACTCCTTTTAAATTTAAGCCTTTGCATTGCCGCAGCATTGAAAAATGCCTTCAGAGGCTTTACTGTCACGGAAGACAATTACAATTAAGGCAGATAGGTTGGACAGATCACACTACTCAAACTGCACGTATCGTCGTAGGAGCAGTAGCTGAGGGGTTTTCCTGCCTAAGAGGCAACCCACATCCCCTCCAGGCACCCCAGCCTAACGCTGCCCACCGCACCCCATACCCGTATTGCCCAGGAGGAGAACTAGCGGAACCTGCTGCCCAGCGTTCGCCTGCTTCGCTTCATCTGCTGCTGCGACCAAATGTGTTTTTTCATGTCTGGAATAAAATTTCTACAGTTGCTTAGAGAAATAACTGCAAATAAGACTGTTACATTATGCCCTTCTAGCTTACCCCTCCCAAAGGGATCTTACGGACCGGCTCTTTGCTCTTTCACATTAAATGCATCCGAGTGACTTTTGCTTTTTTAATCGTCCCCACTGCTTTTGCAGGTCATCTGTAATATATTTTTAACACTGAAAACCTGCATACCATACAGTTGTTTAATGCCTTCCAGTAAAGGTTCTCAAAGCGTTTTGTTGTCACTAATCAGTTCAATCTCCCCAACCCAGATGAACGTAAGCATTATTCCTCTTCTATAGACAAGAGAACAGCTACTGAAAGCTGAGGGGCAGAATTCATCCCTGCATTCAAACTCCAACCACGAGATCGCAAACAGCTTGAAAAAAGACAAACCACTCTAATGCTCAGATGTGTATGACTGTATTATGACTGTATTACCGTTCCTCCAATAACTTTGCCATCTCTTCTCTCAGATACTTCCTTAGCTACTCAGTTATTTATAAGCAGGCTACCTGCAGATCTTAGCGTACCTTACAGGCACCAAGAACAGAGGCCAATATAAAATAAGCTGTTAAAAAAAGATCTTTCCCAGTTATTTTACCATCAGTACAAGTTGCAAGAATGCAAAATACATAAACATGATAGATTTTTACATCTTTTTCCTTTAACACACTGACTATTCCTTTGGCTGGCATCTTCAGCACTCCTCAGACAGCTGCATCACTTCAAACAAGACACTACTAGAAAAATATATTCAAAATTTTTGAAGAAAAAAAAATGTCTCTACATCTCAAAATCTTAACTCCAATGCATCACTATCGATACCATCCCAACAGGCCATTCACATGGCTCTCAGTGAGTGCTGAAGTACCAAGATGTGCCTTGTCATGTTGTGAAAATGATACCCTGATTCAGAAGTTTAAGGTAATGAGATGTAAGAAAAAACCCGTGTGTCTCAAATCTAAGGAGCGAGAAAGTACTGCGTTCAAGGACAGTCGTCTGCAATGCATTAGAAACGCTACACGTTATACACTGTGTCATACAGACTTTACCAGTGAAAATGGAAATAATTTTTCTAGGTTAGGAAACTAGGTACATGATAGGTAGTGATGTCGTATACTAGATTTTTGATGGTTTGTTTTGTGTGTGGGTTTTTTTTATTTTAAGTGAAAGCATGGAGTGTAATGTTAACATTGAAAACCATTTTCTATTATTACCTGATGATTTCTACAGTAGTTTTCCCCTTCATCGCACAGAACGGAGACTGCCCAAAGGATGAATCAGGAACGTATACGAAAAGAAGTTCTCCTTGGTAGAAGCTCTGCCTCACTTGTGCAGATTAACCTCATATTCACTACTCCACACTCTAACAGTAGGAGTTCATCAACAAATTGTCACAAGTTAAGCGAGGATGTCAAACTTGCTACAAATCAGTTAATCTGCAATTATTTCCTATAAAATGGATACTCTGCCCCAGCAACACGTGCAAAAGAAGTTGGTCTTTAACCAAGAAAATAAATGGCTTTGAAGTAGCTCATACTGACCTGACAATAACAATTTGCATGCAGGCAGTTAATGCAAAACAGCTGACTTAGGGTAATTCACTTAGAATAAGGAGTTAGAGACAGAGCAGGTTATTCGTGCATATACACCCTCCCTAGACTTGCACTTACCTTATGCCAGCCAGCCTGGCAACGTCTTTATAAAACACAGCCACACCTATATACCTTATGCCAATCTAAATTACATTGTTTCCAGAAAATTTCACTTCTTCAAGCTATGTCTTTCTGGCAAGATGACAAATGTGTGAAATAACGTCTTTGTTCCTCAAACTTGGGACTTTTCATCAGTGTGCACACATGGGCAAAATAATCCCCACTTACGGTTTATTTGTAGCTATGTCACTCACAGCGTTTAGCACATAACTATCCGAAACTGTATTGCTTCAAACCCAGACAATTCTGAGCAAATAAAGGCTCTTCCTGCTCACAGGTGTTAGAACTGCCTTCTTAATGTTTATTTTTATTTAATCTTTATTTTACAGTGCTATTTCTTTCTTGTTATCCTGAAAGTGCAAGAAACGAGCAACATCAACACTGAATTACACCGCACGCAGTGAGGGCACGCAGAGACCTCGGGGCCTCCCCACGGAAAACAGACACGACGTTATCTCCCAACCCTCTGCTCCCTCCAAATATCTGCCCTTCTGCTGGGGGCAAGGCAGCAAAGAAGATATTGTTCCTGTTCAAGCCCATTCCAGGCACGACAGCCCAACAGCAGGGTGGAAACGTTGGCAGGGAACACCGGCGCTCGGGGCGTTTGAAGAGTTGCATGGGGCATTCGGCCAGAGGCTGCACAGCTGCTGCTGGAAGAGGCTCCAAGCCACCCTCTCACCTACTTGGCCTCTCTGGTTTCACAGATCGCTCGCTGATACAGTGAAGGTTGTAGCAATATTGAGGAGACTTCTTCCCATCCACAAGTCCTACTATTAACTGCTAGAGACTCTGCTTGGTAGTTAACTGCGAAGATCAAGCACAGGCTAGGTGATGAGTTCATTTAATGAAGCTTCCGAGAAGTTCAGAATCACATCTACCACCAGAAGTAAAACTAAACCCGCTTTGGAGACAGTATAGCTGTGATTTTCCTGTTCTTAAGGAGAATTACATGAGCACAGGAATTTATTTGTCAGTGGGCAATCTCAGCTTTGTACCAGGCATATGATTTTACATGAAATCCAGATGTCATTTAAAACAGTGTCAAAAGTCAAAGTAAAATTAGTATTCATTGAATGACTTTTTTGAAGAAAAAATATGCTCTGCAGCTTAAAGAAAGAACTGTAAAAATATCTTGGACTTGTGTATTTCTTTTAGCAATGTCACTGGATTTTGTCTCATACAAACATAAGCCTGAAGAATCAAGAATGGAAATATTTTTCATGTTTCTGTTTGGATATGGCTCATAACTCTGGATCAGCTTATGAGCTTCAGTAGTTCCCCCGGAATACGGAGCTGTCCACCACTACAGTATGATTTACCTGCACAATATCTACCTAAGTGACTAGTCTTGATACACTGGAAAAGACCAAGATGGGGTTTCAACATTTATTTAGCAAACAAATAAAATTACTTTCAACGGTCTTTGATTTTCTTAGGCAATGCTACAACTGCCTGCACGCTACCCCACTAGTTGGTGCAAGCAGGGAAAAAACACCCCACACCATCGCTTATTTTGTTCTGAGACAGCCACCCCAAAAATCTACCTACCACTCTACAGAGTGAGTTCACCTTCATGCCATGCTGTGCCTACCCAAACTGTAGCAGTCACCCACTTTCATGGAATAAAATGGTGCTTTATTTGCAAAGATTTAAATAAAGCGCTCTTTGTTCATGAAAGATGTCTATTCTTTTCAGCAAAAGGCATGATCTCATCATCCCGATATAATTGTCCCATTAATTGCTTGAAAGAAACTTTGCATTGCCACAGCTGAGACAGATCACTCTGGAAGGTGAGTCTCCGAGTCCAGAGGGATGTTTACAATTTACCTCATCAACAGGAGGAAGAATGGGTGTCATTTAGCTGTTCCCTAAGAATAAGAAAGCAACATCAGCGTGGGGCTAGGCTGACATCAAGACGCCATTCAAAGAGTATCCAGCCCCAACAACGTCTCAGCCTCATAATAAGCCCTTTACGATCCGCTGGCCCCAGTTGCCTTGCAAAATTCCGTCTCAGAAAGGGATTAAAGATCTCATTTAGCCAGGAACAGTCCGTTGCACCTTCAGGAACACCCGCTTGTTTTAACGGTTGGTATTTTCTGCTGCATGGTCCTTTTTAAGTTCTGCAAAGACATTATTGTATGTAGCTTTTTGTTCAGTTGCAGGTTTTTGATTAAAAATGGTTTAGATTTATAAGTCACAGCAAGGCAAATTTCAGAAAGAAAATGGTAACATTATAGGGGTTTAGGGTGGTTTTTCTTAGAAGAAAACATTGGGATCATACAATAAATAAATCTATTGTAATAGATATTACCAATCAATTTTTTTTTTGCTAGAGACTTTCTTCCAAGTCACGCTTCCTTTCAGAGTTCTAAACAAAGAAGTGAGTAAGAGCTCATCAGATACAATAGCCATATGAAAGAAAAATCCTTTCCTTCAGATGCATCCCAGGAAGTAGATTGTTTCAGCAACTGAACACTTACTCTTGAACTGACATGAGTACTTGAGTCATTTCTAAAACAAACATCACAAGAGTTAGCTACAAAAGTAACATCTTACCCTTCAGTGCTTTGAGAGTTTCAATTTATCAAGACTGACAATCTCCAGAAGCTTCACGCTGAAATAGCAGCACTGATCTGGATGCAAGGATGCTGCATTAAACAGCCAGCACGCTCGGTACATCCCGCTTGGAAGCCTAATGTTCTTATGACTGTACTCTGTTCTTGGAGACTAAAGCCAGAGCTTCAGGAATGTGGAGTTACAAGACTGGGCCCATTCCCTGACAGGACAGAAGGTAAGACCAAGTTAAACACTATCTGCACCACAGGCCCTTCTACTTTTCTCAGCTGCATGTAGTGGTGCACATCAACACTTCCTATGCCAGAACAGGTGAACAGACTTTTCACCTTTCCTCCAGCTCATACTCTTGTGGCCCTAGGACTGCGGTCCTACCCTTGTACTCCCACCACTTCCACTTGCAGGTCACCTCAGAGATTGGGTTTGCCTTTTTTGTTTCAGAGTTTGCATCTGACACACCTGACTCTACAGCCATGGCTGTTTATCTCCTTTTCCAGATGTGACTTCTTGGACTTTGCAATTGAGTACAAATATACCTTCATCTTCAAACAGAAAGATCCATTTCTGAGGACCATGCTAGATCTGAGTCTGACCTGCTAGATCTTAGGCCTATCATATTAACACAGCAACTGGACCCTAACCCTATCCCTGGATAATCAAATAGGGCAAATTCTTGGCAAGGGGAACCAAAATTTGCCACTGTTAGATGCCAATATTTACGATGTTGCATATCCTCAGATACACACATTACCTAGGCTAAGCACCGTGGAGTTCTTCCTCTGCAGAGGGAAAGTCCTTCTCCCATCCTATTAAGTCCTCAACTGGTCTATCGAGAAGAATAAATGCTTTAGCACACTGACCTGCATTGACTTCATTGTTTTAGGTGGGGCATGTGACTTATTTCTGCACTGCCTACAGATCTGTGGAAAACTGCTGCTCACAAAAAGCTGGTCCCACCACAGGCTGCTTCCCTTGCTGTTTAAGCAGCAGGATAGCATCTTTTTCACAGACCTGGGACATTCTTGGCTATTTGTCCTGATGTGTCAAAGTGACTAAAAGAGTATTTTGTCCAGGCTGAAAAGGGACCAACCTCTGGTCAGCAAGTATTGGTGGTGCAGGGGTGCACCTCTTCACGCCTGGACTCTCTGACACAAGCCTTTCACACGGCAAAAACCTGCCTAAACCAGCAGTGTGGGCTTTACCCGTCAAAGTACAGCGCATGAAGCCCGCTGTTTCCCACTGCAATTGTCACGCAACTCCCACATTACCAAGTTAACAAAAAAGCATCTTAGGACAATTTTCATGTTACCACTTCAGCATTTATAAATTGGATTACTGAGGAAGCAGGATTTTAAAGAACAGCAGCGCACTCCATGGTACTAACAGACCACCACTGCTGCAGCAGCCGTGCCCCCTTTTGTTGCAAAGGGGACGAGAGCATCTGAGTTTCAACCCAATCTCATGCAGTTCAGAAAAAATGGCACCTGTAGGTGGGGCAGTCTTCAGTCAAGCTGACAAAGACATCCTTGTACTTGGCATCACTGTTCCAAGCTGGCCTGCTTTCCACTCCAGCATGTCCTTCTGACCCGAACAAGCTCTAAAGCTCTAAGTCACATGGCTACAGAAGGGAGCAGATCAGCAGCATGGGTGGCTCCTGGCTGCAGAAATGCCAGAAGCAGCTTTCCACGGTGACGGGTGTCTCCAAGACCCCCGTCCCTGCAGCAGACATGCTTGCTTCCACCCAAGTTTTAGAGTAACTAATGTGTCTTAAAAACTCCTCCAGCTCAGAAGAGGTTACAACCTCCAGCCGCTTGTCATCACCCTTCTGCCAGAGATTATCTGCTGGAGGGCTCTTATTACAAATGTTCCCCAATCTGTTGCCTTCAAAGCAAACGAAGTTAACTTTAACAAAAAAGTCTTTCTAAGCTAACTCATTTTGACAGACAAGTTAGAAAACGACAACACACACAACAAACAAATCTGAGACAATGATATTCAGCAGCTGAAAGGATAGTGACAAGCAGCCGAGGGGCAGTTATTTCTTCTGCAAGCGTAGCAAGATCCAGACCGTAACTCTGCCTGTGACTTCATTAAATTACAATTTTCTCTTCTAAACGGCAGCTTATTTTCTATACATTGCTCTATGTTACTCATCTGTGTTGCTAAAAGCTAACATTTCAATGTAATCCACAAACACCACTGCGCACAGCCAAGTGTCAGTCTCCAAAGTCTCTTCCCAAAGCCTTTCTTTAAAAGGCCTCAGCTTCTTTACCTTCAATAAGTTAACATTTTTCACCTGCTTGTCTCATTCTCTACTGCACCAAAACAAAAAAAGTTTTAAATAATTTTTAATGTTCCAAATGCAAGCTTTATTTCAGTATGTGAATTTCTATTTCATTCTACACTCATAAGTGTGCTTTTGCAATCACACAAAATAAAAATAATCTTTCTACAAAAGACTGGATGAGAACCTCCATGCCATAAAGCAAGATCCATGATAACCTCCTTACTAAAACGGTGCAGAAGCATCTAACCTAGATCCTTCTTAAGAAGGTAACTGCTATACTGTGTAGCTAGTTTCATTACTTGTGATCGTAGCGATTAGTCGTCTTTTAAGGAGTTCTTAGCAGTTCTGCAAAATAGCCTCAGTTCTTCTGTGGGCATTTCTGTTTGTTTGTTTGTTTTGGAGTTTACTGGGTTTTTTCAAACTCACAAACATCTTCTCTTGTTTACAGCAGCACTGAAAATCCTAACAGACTAGTTTCTACAGGCCACACAGAGATGCCTGGAGCTACAACAGTAGTTCCTCTGAGGACTCCAAGGGTGACCACAAGGGAGAGAGGTACACAGAAGCTAGAGAGACCCTGCAAGAAACACATCGCATACGGAAGAGGCTTTCAAAGTACTTCCTAACATAGACTAGCTGCCTAACGTGTTGTTTCAACCCAGGGAAAGCCATGCAGGTGTGAAAGGGCAGCAGAAGAGTTTTGGGGAAGTAGATCATTTGCCTCCGTTAATCGGTTTATACAACCAAATGGCGAGATTAAGCACCAATTGCTGTTCTAGGTATTCAAATGCTTTGAGAATTCCATCCCATGATTTAATTTACTTGATTTCTAAAAATACCAGACCTCTTAAATTACTATTCATCTACACAATAGTTCACTAGCCTGTAAGCCAGCGTTCTTTCCAGAGACAGTTTTTAAGCTCATGATTGTATTTTCACAACCACAACCAGGTAAGAATCTTTATCCCACGATCTTAGGTTCTGTTCACACACACGTTACTTTCTGTTTTGTCATAAGTACATTACAGCTTCGATACTTTCTACTACCACTTCATTTAATTCTTTCAGTTCCTTAATTCTTGTAGTATTTATTCAATTTTCTGCTGTTGTCAACAACCAAGTGCATCAAAATTTTCCTTTCTTCTTTTTGACTCTCTAGAGAGAAAGCTAAAGGGCTGGTGGATGTGTGAAGTTTAAAAATTTAAAGCTAAAAACATTAAAAGTTAATGCTGTTAGTCCTTTTCCTCCATGTTTTCTCATATCAAATATGCTACATTTAGGAGAAAGATTTTTTTAAATTGCCAGTACAATCAACTATAAAAAACAAATATTTTTAAAGTATGTAATTATACTCAGATAAAGACAACACATATTTATATAATCTACATCTGTAAGGTTTCTACTTGCAATAGAACTGAGATTGCACCATACCATGGAAAATGCCCCTCTGATCCTAATGCATAATTCCTGTTTATTCCACAGAAGAAACCATAAAGTATGCAAGGTAAGCCTCAAAAGAGATGGCTTTGTGAGAGATACCATCTATTACAGATACCATCTATTACAGGTACCATCTATTTAAATCATTAAAAAAAATAAACTTCAACATTTCACTAAAATTTGTTTTGTCAGGTCATCTCTAGATTCCGTTAAATGAATCTTCTGTTCCTAGCACTCAGCAAAACAATTTAGAAAGAATGTTTGTTCAAGAGAGGCTTAGAACAGAACACAAGGTCCAAATGTTCTTGAATTTTGGAATGACTACTGCACACTGTTGTCTTTGTTTACACTGGAGGGGAGAGAGAGAGAGAGAACTGTGAGGAGCTTTATCAGTGTCAAGTGAGGAGGACATTTTAATACTTTGCTTTTGCATCCAGTGTTTCTCTTACAGAAAATAAATCAAGAAAAGCACTCCAATACCAAATGCTGCAGCGAAAACTTAAACCCCACAACGCAATACTAAAACCTCCTAAACTCTCCAGGGCATACTCTCAAGAGAATCAAGAGGATGACACACCCTGATTTACCTGAAAGGAAGAAAATTTTTCCTCCTCTTTGGATCTTACACATGCCAGTGGGTTAAATTACCAGTCTTCATTGCTTTGGCATTCCCTTCCCTCTCTGTGGAGGCCCTGGTCTCCAGCCGCCGACAGCATCCACAGGCACAAACAAACACAAGTTCTGAGCTTATTTTCAGACAATTGCTGAAAACCTGCAAGATAAAGGTGAAGAACATCTGAACAGACTATTGAAAAAGAAAACCTGCAATATGAGGACACAAGATATTTCTTTCTGAATACGGAAACCCCACTTGCCTAGCTATCATCCTTTACTACGAACAAACTTTCAAAGACTGTTTCTCTCTAGTACTCATGAGTCATTTTCTAACATCACGTCTTTGGCGGCTTGAAGCATTTTGAAAGTGGAAAGCAAACAAAATTGCTTTTAATGCACTCATAAGAGGGTACTTCAGGTTTTTTAAAAGCCATTTTTTCTCTATCTTTTAGCTGCTAGGAGGCTTTAAATGGGACCCCTGTAGGTTTTTGTCTGTAAACCATACGAGAGCATAAAAGCTTGGAAAACTTGCAGAGATTCTGAAGCAGGTTCACACAGCTTCATTGAAACTGTGTGTGGTTTTGAAGCTCACCAGGGCTCTACTCACCAGGAACCATTTAAAATTGCCAACTTAAAAAAAAAAATAGATTTAAAACTCATAAAGGATTATGATGAAAACTAAGACTTATTTTGTGGGCTTCCAGCTTGAAAGAAAAGCTACTATTCTGTAAATAAGGAGGAATGGGTTTTCGTTCTCTAAAGGTTTTTGGGTATTGTTTCTTTGAAAACACATATAGTAGCCAGAAAAAGGGATCAGAGTAACCTTTGTAAACACAGCCTGAATTAACCTTCATCGAAGTGATTTACCTGTATCAAAAGAATCAAACTGATCAATCCATTATACCAACACACGGTGACCCAGCTATCCCAAAAGCATTTGCAGGACTGTTACAATGGAAAATGTGTCAAATCTTCCCTTGCCTTTCGAAGCGTCTCTTCTCAACCCATTTCAGCATCAATCAGAATAGTCAACAAGAAAAGAAGTCGTGGAAAACCACCACTGCCATCCATAAACACCGTTAGAATTGTGAAACTACTTTCCCCTATATGAAGAATCAGTCGTAGAAGACTTTCTAACTAACACTATCACCAATTTCTCGTTTTACATTGTGAGGTTTACTAAAACTTGGTGCTGCAAAAGAAAATGGAAGAGTAATGTATCGAATGTTAAGGGAGACATGAAAAATATATGACAGTAGGGTCTAATATGGCATTTCTTGTACATACACAGTCGTAATTGAGGCCTGCGAGAGTTCTGTGAGGAAAGATTGCCAGACTGGATTTTACTTCAGTCAACATCGAAATTCTAGTAAGATATCTAAGAAGTTAATGGACAGAAATGAGGCTGTTTTTCCTGTTTTCTGATGGTAAGTGGTCCAACAGATGGAGGATGTTTGATATTTAAATTTGTTGTGGGACTGATTTTGCCACTAGTAGTTGCTTTTAGCTTTTATGCTCATTACTTATAAATTTCATACTCATCAACAGTGAAGAATACTCAGCAGTGCTGCTGATCTCAGGTTAACCATTCAATATGTCAGCAGCTATGCAACGTCAGGGAATCACTGTAGCCGCTCACTAGGATTATAAAGAACGTGAGGCTGGTCACAGCATCTTATTTTTCCACAATCACAACCAGCCATGGAATTAATTCCTAACTCAGGAAGGTCTATGTAACATCTCTTCTGTTAATATATAATACTCCAAAAGCTGCTGATGTTTTTCCTAGTATCTCATTTGGCTAGGAACTAATTGGCTCACGTTACATATCAAAATCTGTATGTGAGCCTTAGCATAAGAGCAGGAGAGAGCAGAGACCAACAGTTTCCTAAGTCCTTGTAATATCTGGGATTTCAAAGAGGTCCTAGAGGTACAAAGGAAAAGGCTCAAACCATGAAGAGGAAACCCAAACATTTATCCCTGCCTATCTGGACTAGAGGGGACAGAGGACCCTACCCCAGGTCTGGTGACAGGAAGCAAGATAGACTGACATGGTGCTTAAAAGACTGTATTGTCAAAGAAAGCACCAGTATACGCTGCCAACCTTGTGTGTACCCTCGTAGCAATCTTCAGTGCTTCAGAAGAAGGGAGGGAAATGAGAACAGAGGAAAAAAGAAAAACACACCCAAACCAAACAAAACCAACCAACCAAAAACGAAAAAAAAACCCCACCCAAACAAAACACCCCACCAAAATCCTTTCAGAAGCCAGTGAGGGGAAGGGGAATTCCTTCCTGGATCCTACAGGTAAGTGGCAATTCTGAAGCATGGCTTAATACAGCACAAGTGTAATGTAAACAGATACTCAAGTAGTCTCACTGTTGTGTTTTGTTTTTTTTTTTAAAAAAAAAAAAGAGGAGGGGGAGAGGTACTATTCAAAGTACTACTCAAAGAGAGTAAAGTCTGGAAGAGCACGGCCCATGGCTGGCATCTCGGTATTTCTTTTCCATCACTCAGGCCAATTTGAAGAAAATCCCTGCAAAGCAGCTTTCATAAGATGGCATTTGTGTCATTCAGTATAGCACCAATATTCCTTTTGAGTTTTATAACTGTTCCTAGAACATTCTTGGCAATGAATTTAAAACTTTTTGAAAGAGGTTGCATTTCACTGTAAATGGTTATCTGGTATTCACAACACAAAATAAGCATTTGAATATTTATTGTGAGCACATTGCATTTTAGGGAGAACACACAAAGATTCTTACCACAATTATCTTGTTCCAGCTTTAATATATTAGCTGTCACCTCTTTAATGGATCTTGTGAGAAAGGAAAGTTTCTTTCTTTAACTCTCTTTTCCCCCTGAACGCAATTACCACCTCATTCAGAGCTCTTTGTGTCCACCTAATCTCTCTGATTATGTCTCTGACACCACCACAATACTACATGACTGACATACCTGACAGCTGTGACTAGTGACAGAACACTCACAATGAAAACCAGCTCTATGCAGGATGAGTATTACCTACCGCCAGCCTCACAGAACAAACATGGAAGGAAGGTAAAAAAGGGGTGGGGGCATTTCACCACTAGCCTAACCCCTACCGATTTTTCCTCCATTTAGAGCTACACAGCATTGACAAGCAGAGCCTCTTTGTACATACCTACCTAATGAACCAATTGTTGGACGAATACAAAAGAACACCCATTAGTATTTTAATTTTGAATTTATAGAGTAGAAAATGCGTGTTTGGAGACCTGACTTACAAGTAGGACTTGATGGATCATTTTGTCTCTCTCCAGCCCTTTTATGCTTCTCCAGGTCATAACTCCCAGCTGGCGCTCAACTGTCAGATTTAGGCAGGTGGCAACAGAGGAGAGCCTGTGAGGAAAGCTATACCTGAAACTGTCATTCCCAGACAACAAGCTGCCACTGGAATCCAGCACAAGCTACTGTAGAATTCAGCACTTTGAGCCACAGAGACATGAAGTAGTATATCAAATAACTGACTAATACAATAGCAGTAACGAATACACTAATCAGGAAACATATTAAGGTAGAGTACTTTACAAAGCGTCTTATACTTTAAAAATTTCAGCTTTTTAAGTGGTATTTCTACATTAAAAGCTTCACCTTGTCAGCACTGACTTCCCTTCCTCCCCCTCCCCTTCAGAAAAGGATGAGAATTTTGGGAATAGGGATGAAGCAGATTTTTCTAAATATACTGAATATTCAGAACAAACTATTTAGTTGCATCTTCTGAGCTCTTGAGTAGCTTCAGCAATTACACATTCCCAGAATCAGAGAGAAGGAGCAGAAATCAAACTAACATTTTCAAATTGGAATGTCTAGAGCCAAAGCATGCCACTCAGGCATCCAGTTTTCAGAGACTGACCAGATAATATTTACAGAAAATTAATCTAAATGCTTTATATCCATCTGATTTTACTGCTTGTGAAAGAGTCACCTCAACCATGCAGCAAAAATAAAACACGGAGCTTGAAGGATAGGCTTAGGAAAGCTTTGTGGTCAAACCGCACATTATCAAAAGCCAAATTGTTTATTTTCTATCTCAACTTTCTTATGCTACAAGAAAGGTGTTTGTGCTGTTACTGTAGATTCAGCACAACATTATATTGTTTGAAAAGCTTTAGGAGCACTTTAAATAAATTAAAAAACCTCCTCATTTTAACACATCACGTTCCATCTTGCAATAGGCTTTTACTCTGTACTATGAGTCACCGCTACGTAGGAACTGTAATACAGATTCCGTGTTACAGGATGCATCACTTAACTAATGCAGTGTTGTCAAGAAAAAAATATCATCAGTGTTAATAAGCACATTGAAAATAATCTCTTCTACTGTTAATGGCAACTCAAATTTTCAAATGGGAAAGAACAGTCAATATACAATCGCTGGTAAATGCAGTGAGGAAACTGGCATGATGCAGACATTGTCACTTAAAAAATAATTAACAGTCATCTTTCTTACTGAATGTGAGGCATCACTGCAGGCAGGTGGATTCTTCACACAAATGTTTCATGTCTGTCTTACTGATGACATGCATACACTTAATCCATGCTATACAATGAAAGCAGTAAGGCATGAACTTCTGTTATCTAGTTTTTGAGGGGAAAAAAGTTAGAACAAGATAGCTGTGAATAAAAGTCAGGATATTCAATTACAGTCCCAGGGACAACTGAACTTCTGTCAAACGCCCACTCTTTCATTAGCTTCCAAGGACTTTTGTTCCCATAATGCCTCTTCTCATTTCCAAAGATGCTACAATATAGAAAGCTAACATACTTCGCATCGGTAAGATACATTACGTACTAACCTCATAGTGAACTGCGACAGCCCTGTAGCCCCCCAGCTCTTCCACAAATCATGGGAGCAAGAATATACTCGTGTTTCACCTAACAAGCACTCTTACCACAGAAATGCCCCCAAGTCTTTAATACTCTACTTCAAAAAGCCACCACTGCTCTCCGTAACGTATTTCTTACACCAAAAAAACCTTCACAAAAGTGTCTCTACCATTTTAACCTTTTATATGATCAAAATAATGTTCTAGACAGCCAGGCCTTGATATGCACCTTTACTAGTTTTTCTGAGCACTAATTAGTTTCAGATGCCAGGGCAACAATCTCCAAAACACACTGAAGCACGTGTACGGAATGTATTATAACTCCATTTGTAGTCAGCGATGTGAAAACTTTACAAAGCTGTTGAATAATTATGATCACTAATATCCCAATTAGGTTGAGCAGATACAAAGACATCCTCAGTGTTAGACACCTAACGAATTTTTTAAAAAAATTTATTTCTGAATTTTCTCTCTGATGGGTCTTAAAACCAACAAATAAGATTACTATAATTAGAAAGACTACTATAAAGAGACCTCAAGGATTTGGGAGTTTTGTTTTAAGTTTGTCTGCTTGGGATGTCTGAGCCAGCCTTCCCACTCTGAGACAAAGGATGGCATCCAACAGCAGGAGAAAACTGAAAAAAGTTTCAAAACTGACTGACCAAAATGAGAGAAGAATTACACCCAAAGCTAATTTGTATTCTTTTATCAGAAGTACCATGGTTTAAACTCTTAAGCAAATCCATAGTCTTTGAGAATCAGTCAGGATTGTTCCATTTTTCTGTATCCCTAAAAGACAGAGACAGAGATCAGGGCTCCTTCGTAGGAAGCACTGGAAAATTCAAAGCAAGATTGTCTTGACTACAAAAGTTTACAACACAGATAAAGCTACTTTCTTTATTCTTTATGAAGAATAAAGGAAGAAGTCTCATTTTATGCACTAGGAATGGAAGCAGTTTGAAGTGACTTCCTCAAGACTTTTGAAGTCCCACTGATGTTCTCACTTTGCAAGTCGGGGTGGAGGGGAGGACCTTCATCCAGAACTGATGAATCAGCTGTCTATCAAAAACTTGTGCTTCCCCTGAGGCTGTCCTTTCTTCTTCCTCAGCTTCTCTGCCTCACCAAAAAAAACCACAACAAAATCTGTCTTCAAGTTTGCATTGCATACGCTAGAGCGTATCTACTTCTAGAGATAATTTGCTTTACCTCTAGATGACAAGGTCCATGCCTAGAGACAGTAGTTATTGCCAATAGAATCATTAAGGTTGGAAGAGACCTCAAGGATCATGTAGTCCAACCGTCCCCCCACCACCTATTACCCACTAAACCATGTCCCTAAGTACCACATCCAACCTTTCTTTAAACATACCCAGGGACGGTGACTCCATCCAATGACTACTGTAACCGTACCAAAATGGTAGGGGGGTGCTTAAATAGTTGTACTAAAATATAAATAGTAGTAGGGTACCAAAATGGGGGGGGGGAAGAGGGGGAGAAATGTCATGTACAACTTATTCTTCAGCAAGAAGGTAAATTACACATCACGTAGTACTAACAGAAACCTGTTAAACACTTGTGAAACAATAACCTGAGGATTAGAAATACTGGAAGATCACCTACTCTTCCTACATCACCTGGAATCTTTTTCATTTGTCTTACAAATACAAGTATAACAATATAATTGGAATTGCCAAAACGATTGCTAGGACAGCAGCTAGGGATTTTCTCCACCACCGAGTCTGGCCATGGAGTTACCAGCCTGTAATTTCCTCTTCACACTGTCAAGAAAGTCATTGTTATTAGAAACGAATCAAGCAAAATGGGCTGCAAATAGATTCACAGACTGATAGGGGTTGGAAGGGACCTCTGGAGACCCTAGATGGCAAAATATTTAGCATCACCTGCATACCAGGGTTCCCTTGGATAATGAGGGCAGGGCATTTGCTCATACACGTTCTTCAGAATGTGTTTCACCCAGATATATATATTGACACATTTATACACACAAACACAAGCACAGTTCAACAGAGAGCATCCACAGCAGCACATTTTGTGCCCTCATCCTCCCTTACGTCCAACACAGATGGCAACAGAGGAAAGAATGCATAACTATTCGTCCCAGTTGTTCTCATCTCAGGAATTCCAGAAAAGCCCGTAACTGAAGCATGAACAGAGTCCCAGACAGCAGGCCTACCACAGGAACAGCACGCAAAAACAATTTTTAATTTAGACCAAAAAAACAACTACCCAAAATCAGAGTTTCTCCCTGCAGTTCAAAGGTGCTCTTTTACAAACACCCCTGCTTAGGGGGAAAATCTCTGACAATACTGACAGCCATTTCAACTCCGTAGGCACAGACAGAAGTAAGGCATCTTTTTAAAGAGGCTCATCTTATTCATACAGAAGGAACAGAGGCTGGTCTAGCATCAATCATAAAGATTTAGTTCTACAAGGTTGAAATATAAAGGTAAAATAATCTGGAATAAATAGAAAAATCACAATCAATCTTTGACAAAAATTTTGGATGTGTTTTAACAGTTATTTTATCCTTATGGAAAGCAGCATTACGAAGAATCTTGCCACAGGAGGGGCCGTCATCTAACCGTGTGGAAACAACTACTAAAACCAGCCCAGAGTATAGTAAAAGGTACAAAATCACGTAGCTTTTACCAACAGTCAGTGATCCTTCCTCCTCAGTGATTCAGTTTTCTTATTAACAGACAGTCATCTAAAGACAATTTCTATTGAGAAATCAAGGTCGTTGAGAAAAAGGTAAAGGTTAATCAGTCCCTTCAGAAACTGGTTCAGAAAAGACTAACCATCAAGTGCAGCATGTAAGACTAAACTGCAGGGCTTATTAAAATGTCAGGTTTAAGTGGCTAGTCAAGAACAGCTGCCAGAGCAGCAAATGTATAGTGGACATGACTTCCATGAACAACAAATCACAAGCTTTCTCTTCAATAAATAAGATTTTAGCCGCATTAACATATAACAGGAAACAACAGAAAAGAATCTGTAGAACAGTGGGAGACTGGGACCTGAAACCCAAACTACCTACATCTCAAGGACTATTCTAGACTAGCAAGAGGTAAGAATGAGTTTAGAATATAGAATAGCTGGAAGGTATTCAATTAGGAAATGTAAAAGCTTTGAAGATAGAACATTGAGCTCGGTCTTTTTTCCCGCTCTGGAAGAGACTTCTGATTGTGCTTCTAAAACTGAACCAACACTGGCTTTTGGACACCACGGTCTTTCTCAAATGAAGCAGCCAAGCGTGTTGAGGTAAGGCAGCAGACAGAGGATTCCTTCCATTACAGTTCTGTATTCAGGAGTACACAGGCACCTTGTCAACTAGGAAAATGTGCAAGCAACCTCTGGCAGAGAGAGGGCAAGAGGAACACGGTCACAGTATCTAGCAGACAGGAGCTTATGTGTTGATGGGAGAATAAGGAGGTGGCAAGTCTTATGCCTAGTTTGATGATTTTACTTTTTTTTTTTTAATAAGTCTTTTTAGTAAATCTTCCCTTTCTGGTTTCCAGACTGCTAAGAAACAAGGTTTTTATTAATAAAAACAGCAGCTTTAGTACACTTTAGCGCACTTTAACATAATACTAGTGGCACGTATCAAAGGCAATGCACTGGGTACTTCAGGTTTTTCCTTCCATTTTTCTCAAATTTCAGTTATTTGAAAATGCAGTTAAACAAACAAGGTCATATTGAAAGGAATTTCACTCCCACTTCTACCAACCTGAAGAAAGGAATAATGTACATATGCTATGACAGAACTGTGCTGTCAAAAAGCTACATTTCTAGCTCAAGGCAACTTCAGACATACAGCTCCATGCTACAGAAATAAAACAGCAGACAAAGGGTACCAAGGACATGTTAACAAACGGGTAAGCCGACTGTGGAACTGTTGTTCATTGAATCCTACAAGATGAGAACTGGAGAGTACTCAACAGAATTAGAAACAATCCAGTTTCACATACACACACAAAACTTGTGTTAGAAGAGCACACAGTGAACTTTTAGAGCTTGCAGATACACGAAGTTGTGGAAACAAGGTGTCAAAAGGGTTCAAAAAAAGTGAATACCTAAGTTTACAAACAGGTTCATAAAAGGAAGAAAAAGGGATAGGTGGGAATCTGCCTCCCATCCCTAATCCAGTGACCATGGATACTGAGGAAGCGAAGTGAACCAAAGGCAGCAGCCAGGTTTATGTCAATTCTCAAAGCAGCATCTTTTCACCACTGTTAGAGACAAAACTCTGGCTTAGATGAATCGTTCTGGAAGGCTGATGGCAATATCACATTTAATTGACACTGTTTTCACATGGTTAAGATTTAAGAACAATGCTTATGCCTGCCACTGAACTGTGTAACAAGTTAGGGGCTGATTGTCAGGTCGTCAATCTAGTCCCAGCTTTACTAGATGGAGTCATGATATTAACAGGTCGGCTTCCGTACTGCAATCCTCCCCCGCCCTGCTCCCCAAAGGCATACCCCCACCCCCCCAAATTAGCATTGCCTAAGAGTAGGCAGCTTGATCCCTCACCTACAGCAAGGAATCCTCTAATCAAAGACAGAAATCGCGTAGAATCAGCTGTTAGTTGATAGATTTTATTTCTGTATTTACAATGTTTAAAATAAAATATATCAGCATCTAGCTATTCCTAATAATTGCAAAAATAGAAAACTTCCCTTTTCAACAAAAGTGCAGAAACATAAATTAGAACATAACTTTAAAACATACAATGTTATTTCTCAGTGTTCTTACTATGAAAACAGATCTGTGAAACAAGCACCATAATTCATCTTACAGAAGACTTTCCATCAAAGCAGCATCACAGGGCAAAACAAGTAGGACGTTAGAACAGAAATGTAGTAGCAAATCTCTGAATATTTTAAACAGTATAAACTGTTATAAGTGATTATAAACAGTTATAAAATTGTTTTGACTATTTTTTTGCAATAGCATTACCACATAGCCGAATATTAACTGAGCCACATTTGGTCGTCAGCACAACAAAGAAACCTTCAAATTTTCCTTCTGCCTTTGGCTTGAACTGGACTGGCACGTTGATGTAATGATGGGATCTGCAAAAAGGCAAAAAAGCGCGCACATTCGTTGTTAATAAACAAATAAATTTACCAGATAGAGAAATTCTTGTTTAGTTTTGATTTTCACCAAAATAGTATACTGGATATGGACCGGACCATCAAGTTTATTTTTATGGATTTGGTTGTCTATTATTTTTCTGAGTGACTTTGATTGTAAGATCATTCTTTCCTACTGATTATACAGAGCATTACAATACTTTACTGCTGCTAGTTTACCTAGGCAAGTTTGGTCTGCCACTTCACAGTAATATTCACAGTGCATAAATTATATTTAGAGCAAAGTTACTACATTTCTTCCCTTCAGCTGTCATGTGACAAGTACACCAAAATATCCAAATCTTTTTGAAATTCCACCAATTTGAAGCTAGTAAAACAATTTCAATTATTTCTAATTGCCTCCACATTAAGAAATATTTTGCTGAATCATCGCAAGTCAATGTACCCATCCTCAAACAACATTTTAAAGATTTTATGTTCCACCTTTTTAGGTTATTTAATTCCTGTTCTATTCAGATTGCATAAAAACATACTGTACTGGGTCTAGCTGAGCTGGAGTTGATTTCCTCACAGCAGCCCTCACAGTGCTGTGCATTGGTAGCAGCAAGGTGCTGGTAACACACCAGGGTTTTGGCTACTGCCGAGCAGTGCCGGCACACATCAAGGCTGTGTCTCCAACCCTTCTTCCACCCCCTCAGCAGTAGGCTGGGGGTGGGCAAGATCCTGGGAGGGGACACAGCCAGGGCAGCTGACCCAGATTGGCCAAAGGGATATTCCATACCAGATGACGTCTGCTCAGCAATGGGAACCTGAGAGACAGGGGGAGGAACGGGGGCATTTGGTTTTTTTCAACATTTTGTCTTCCGGGGTAACCACTACATGGTTTGAAGCCCTGCTTCCCGGGAAGTGGCCGGACATCGCCTGCTGGTGGGAAGCAGAGAATAATCTTTTGTTTTTCCTTGCCTTGCTTCCACGTGCCGTCTTGCTTTTGCTATATTAAAGCTGCCTTTAACTTGACCCATGATTTTGGGGTTGGTTTTCCATCTTATTTTTTCTTCTCTCCCCTCTCTGCCCTGCTGAGGAGGGGAGCGATAGAGCGGCTTGGTGGGCACCTGGCATTTAGCCAAGGTGAAACCACTACACATACCAAATGTAATGGTTGGCTGTCTTAATTGTCAAAAGCCTAGGGTGAATGTTTTAAAAACATAACCTATACAAGCAACAAGCTAGAAATGCTGAGAAAATGGCAATGTCTATTGGATTCCACGGCACCCAACAGAAACATCCAGCACTGACAGGTAACAGTAACAGGCACATATTGGAATCAGGAAAACTGAACAGCATCACTTAGTTAGACAAGGAAAGAAAAAGTGACTTTGTTTACTTTTACTGTAGCTTCCATTTTCTCCCATTAACAGTACTTAGTATTATTGAACTTCCTCTGGAATGTGCTTGTTTCCTCTACTTGTTTCTTAATTTGTTCCTACCTTTTCATATTCTTTTCTTTAACAGTAATCCAACCTATCATAATCAGTCTGTGCTCTTACCCTTCTCCTGCGCTTGGAAATCATAATATTGGCCCTACACATAAGCCTGATCCCAGCCTTATTTGTTTACTACTGTCCTTAGTGCTAAGATAGTCACACTAGCAAATATTTTTGGTTTTGTTATTTTTGGTGGTTTGTTGTTTGTTGGTTTGGTTTCTTTTTTAACCAGATCCTGGTCAATCGAGTAATTTAGGAGTTACTTTAAGAATAAAGACTGGCATGCTACTCTTTTTTTTTAATTAGGTTTATACAAGAACATAGCACTAATTACGTTGTACTGAACTACAATTAAGAATATAGCAGAGGAGTACAGCCACATCAGGGTTTCACGTCTTGTACTCGATTGCCAAGTACTGTATTACAACCATGGTACTCTGTCTCTTTATCCATCTATAATACATGGGATGAAGGCTTTATTTTTTTAAAAAATCCTTGTTTTAAAAATCATTTATCAATTATCATTTTCTTCAACTAACAAAATGCGAAAGTTCAGACTGCAGCTAAAACAGGTCTGTGAGCTACTACATAGCATAAATGTTCTTAGAAATGAAGCAATCTGGAGGATTTTTCTCAAGTACAGTAGCCAGAAACTAGTCAAGAAGAGTAGGGTCAGGACAACCAGAATTTCCCTGCAATAAACTGTTTTTCTCTTAATGAAAAACCTTACTTTACTTCAAACTTTTCACTGTGCCTGCAACTCAGTTCGCTTATGAATACTACAAGGCCTTTACAGGTTGTTGCATCATTTTCAAGTGGTATTTCTGAGAATTCAGGTATGCCTGAAGCCTACTTCATCGACAAATCAATACTGTAGTCCTCTAAACACAATAGCAGCAATAGATAGTGTAAAAGGAACAGTATGGGTAAGCTGCATCAAAGCCATAGTAACCAGATCTATCGTCCACGAATAGGGACTCCTGACACCCCCAATGGTGGCAACAAAAATAATTAGTTTTGGAAACAAAAATAATTAGTCAAGCAAAACACAGTTTTACCTTTTAGTAATACCTGAAATATATACTACCCTGTAATCAACTTATTTCAGATGCCTTCTGAAGGCAACACAATAGAAACACCTTGGGTTTCAAACTTTTTTAGATAGGCATAATCTGGTAGTCCTTCGAGAAACAGAACTTAGCCAAAGGTTTTTTAAAAGTGTTTTTTAACGTTTCATACATATGTTTATGCATCACTTAAGAGTCATCTCATCAAAGTTACGTTCTTCGCAGTAAAAAAAAAAAAACAGGGACCCAAAACACTCAACTCCCTCAACAGATAGAACCCCTCTTTTGCATGCAAATTCCAGACAGAATTCCTTTCCACCCATTTTTTGCAAGACTTTGAACGTTAGCTGAATAACATCTCTCTGGTTAAAAACCCAGAAATGTATGGTTTAAGATATATTTGGTGAAGATTATCAAAATTCCAGTTTGGGTTGGGGGGAGTTGCTACAGTTTTGATGGCAAGACTGTATTTGGATAAAGCCCATTACTGTTTTCAACTAAGCAAACTGTGGTAAAAGAACCAGTAGTGCTGTGTATTGGTACTTGTGATGACATAACCAATTGAACAAGAACTGGCAAGGCGCTGTACCAACCTCTGAAGGTCAGACTCCTGGTATTAAATACCAATACGAATTTGCAATTCCATTATCCAGGTTTACAACTCAATCACACAGGATTGCTTTCAAATTTGGCCCTCAGAATGAAGGGGCATGCAACAGACCATGTTTACTAGATGACATTGTTTTGGTCCAAAAGTATGGGAGATGGTACTTTCTATTTTTACACTTTTATTTACAAACTAATAGTCCAAGTTCCTGCAAACTGTTTTCTTATACAATTACTTTTGAACATTACTTGGTAAGATGTCCGGTCAACCAGTTCAGAAGGAAATAGTTAACACTGGCTTTCTTGAAAGCCTCCTTGACACTGTTCTCAAACAAAAGCCATTTAAAGAAGTTCTTTTAACACACTCTTTAAAAGCATCTATCCAAGTCAAGTCATTCTTCTGTGCTTTATGCTCTGAAATGGGAGAGCTTCTTCAGAAAGCTATGTTGACTTCAGATAAATTAGTTTTGAAAAAAGCTAGGGAAGGCCAATATTTACAACTAAATTAAAAACAGCCAAAGCTAATAGAAAAAAAGGCTGTAGAATGTTATTAGAAGGTGCAGTATATTCGGTTGATAACCTTTAGACAGAAACAGTAGACTGAATTTTAAACTTAAGTCTACTTTGGATAAAAGCAATAGGAGTTTATCATATCTCACAGAAAATATACCAAATAGCTTTATACAGATATTTTAAAAATATTTTTGAGGAATGCTACATGTCTTCCAACGAAGTTACTCATCTTTTTTTTCCCAGGACAATGAAGCTGTCTGAAGCTGTACAGCCTCAGATGGATCTAGCTAGTCATCTTTATTTGTATAGATCTTATCTTGGTCACTGCCTCCATAAAAACCCCTTCTGTGTTGTCTGATGGGACATATTTAATAAAAAGATGCCAGTTAAATAGATACACTGGAGCACATGCCTAAGTGGAGTTATAACACTTTGCACTGAAAGGTGGACTTCAGAATACCTTGAATACTTGTGGTTAACACCACGACAGCCCTGTCCTCACAACAAACGCTAAGTATCATTGGCAGACAAAACTAGATTAGGAGCCAGAGTATCTAGTCCCACTCATGATTTTGCTCACAATGTGTTCTCTATACCCTTAGTTCCCCTGTCTTTAAAACAGGGACCCGCTTAAACACTGCGAATATGTGCTGTATGACCTCTAATGAAGCGGTTGCATTTCTGTCTTCCTGACAAACCCACTGTTACAGATGAGCACCTGAGATGCTGTACTTCTTGAAGAGATGACTAATAGGACTGTCAACTACTTGTTGTAATGAACTCCAAAGATGATTAGGTTTATTCTGAGGGATTGTTATCACCAACTTGAAAATTTCTTTTATGCAGGCAATACACTGAAATACTTGGTATGACCAGGCAATTCCACGGGCTGCTCAAACCTTGTATTTGCAGAGAATCTTTGATGCAGCTCTGCAGGTTTGTCAAATTAGAAGCATGATGAAGGCAATTTGCTTGGTCTGTTGTGCAGAAAGTATAAATGGAAGGAATGACTTGATTGTGCACAGCATGCCAAATGGTTAAATGAAGCATTAGGCTTAGCATTAAAAGCAGCAGCACTGTTAGAAACAATTTGCAGGGAAGAAATTGGCAGATGCAGAAATAACTGTGTGGGCTCATTCTGCTTCTAACCAAGATTACAGAGTACAGCTTAGCAAAGAGAAAGAAAAAAAACCAAACAAAAACCCAAACCAAAACCCTTTAACTATACAGTCAGAACACTGGATATTTATACCTATGTTTTAGCACTGTCCATATGGAGAAGATATTTATCTTACTGAATTACTTGTTTAATTTTTTTGTTAGGAGAGAATGTTAGCATATGCATTACTCACCTTAGAGAGTATTTTGAGTGCTTGATGTAGAAAGGCTCTCTGGGACTTACAAATTTCAGCTGCAATTTAATACAAAACGCTTAGGAGCACACTATATCTATTGTATTCGATTCATAACATGCTTAAGATAAATCAGATCACTTAGAAATACAGCTTTACACTGACACAGGATTGAAAAATAAAGCATGTTCAGATCTGTGCATAGTAAGAAAAATTAACATCTCATAACTTTAATGAAGTTAAAAAATAAATAAATCAGGATACTAACAAATCTATGCAAACTACAATCTATTATATTTTCAGTGGCAAATACATTACAAATACACTTTGATTCAGTCAGACAAAAGAAAAGAAACAAATTACAGCAGAGTAGAATTCTTCAAATAATACTGACTTTTGAAATTAAGACTTATACTATTGCAATCTTTTGTGAACAGTTAAAACAAACCAAAACACTGCAGTTGGAACTGTTGGGAGGACTTATGAAAATGCATTTAAAAATAAAGTCTGTCAAACTTACCAAGTGTGTGGTAAAGGAATTATTCCGCAAGTTGACCTTTAATGTGCATGATTCACCAACTCTAGTCGGAGGAAAAGTGTACAGGTCTTCTGGTGCATATACCCCTCGAATTATCTCATTTTGTCTGATATGAAAAAGGGATTTAAAGATATTAAGATTTCCTTCTTACAGGGTCTGGATTGCATACTTCAAGGTAACAGGTGTATTTTCTGAGACTGAATCAAGAAAATTGGAAAGAACCTGAAGGCATCAGCTCTCTCACCTTAGGCAAGACATGTTAGCCAGAAAGAATAATGAAAGCATCACTGTGCCATAGATAAATGTACATTTACTTATACACACTTTCACAGTGTTCATTTCCGCACGCCCCCCCCATATGCTTTACTAGAGAACTAGACTCTTCTCAGAGATGTCATGTTTAACCAAAACATTTTACTCCCTGCCATATTCACATTATCCCATAGTAAAATAACTGGAAATCAACTTAAGACTGCAAAGTGTCAGTTAGTGGCTCTACAGTTCTGTGGAGTCTCCAAAAGGGGAGTATACGTAAAAGTATACACGAGATTCTACTGCTGATACCCATTCCTTTACAATAGCAACTTAGAAACCCAACTGAAAAGAAAAAGCATGGGAGACTGAACAATACCAAGCCATCAGAAGGTTTGGCAAGTCTTTTTTTTGCCCCTGTTTACTCATTAACATAGAATCATTCAGGTCAGAAGAGACTCAGGAGGTCTCTAGTTCAACTTCTTGCTCCAGTCAGGGTCAGCTGTGTCAGATCCCAAAAAATTTCAGGGACAGTCAGATCCCAAAAAATTTCAAGGACAAAAACTGCACAGCCTGTTCTGCCACATAGCTGTCCTAATGGTAACAAGGCTTTGGTTGTGCAGTTGGGTTTGGGTTTTTGCCCCCTTCTACCCAGTTGCAGACTCTTGTTTCAAGTTTCATCCATACATACCCTGCTTTAATTGTACGTGCTTCAGAGTAAACCTTCATTTCTGGTATAACTGGAAGCTCAGTTTTTGTGAGGGCACTTGCAGAAGCTTCTTTCACAATTGAAGTTTCATTTTCTGTTTTAGTACCCTATTGGCAAAAAATGAAGCAGCCTTTAAACTTTGCATTCAGAAGTATTTAAGTATTCAAGTACGTAAGTCATTTCCCTTACCCAATGCAAGACTATTCACTTAAAGTCTAAGTTTCCAGGACCAGCAGAGTCCGAATCACTGAGACAGAAGCAATGATTTAGGAGGAATACTTTAGCAGGCTTCTGTATCTTATGACTATTTTGTTACAAGCCAATTCACAACAAACTAGGAGTGCAGGTGGAATCTTGAGAAGGCTGCTAGCAACAACGATTTTACTAAAAGCCAAAATAAAAAACAATTCCTCTGCAGATATTCTGCCCATATGCCTCAAGAACAACAAAGTCAGCTAAACAACTGCTCCGAAAGGAAGGCAGGCATACGTCATCGTTACAGTTTGAATTCTCACAACAGCAAAGTTTTGTAATAATTTTGTATTATGAACAATACATCCTTCTCCAAGAAAGGTCTCTCCAGAGAAACAGAATCTGATCATTACATTCAGAAGTGAGGCCAAAATATTTACCATTGTCAGGACCTCCACTCAGCGTACTCTAACACAAGGAGACCACATCACCCTAAGGGAACACTTCACCAAATGCCAATTTCAAATTCTGCACTGTTTAACAAATCCAGCCAGATACTGTTTGAACCCCCTTGGGTCACGCCACCTTGAACAAAGCCAAAGAACCAAAAGAACTTCCTACACTTACGGTCGTACAACATTATCTCGATTTTTGAAGCAGTGCTGACATTTTAGACAAGCAGTCGATTCCCTTATGCAGGGAAGATTAAAAAAATAGATTCATCTTCAATAGAGCTGCTATGACAAACTTGTCTTTTAGACATTCGTTTCCTCTATTGAAGAGCTGCTAATCAGTCTGTCAGAAATAGCAGCAGCCAAAAAAAAAAAAAAATCTTAAAGAGAATCTTTCAGTTGCAAATAACCCACGAACCACAGCAGAACCCCAATACATAAAAAAAAGAAAGGATCTGTAGATGTGTTTTGTTTCAAGAGCTTTTAATTTTCCATATAGTGAAAAATCACAGGTGTCGTGCCTCAGTGTTATCATTCCAGTTCTCATTTATCAATGAGGCAAGTTCCCTGCATGAAAATAAGGCATGTTATGGGAAACGATCAAAAGTTTCCCTGGTCTTTATAAGGGCATCTTGAAGTACTGCATGCTTTACCATAGCCCGTACCAATTTTTCCTGTTTCAGATGAAAGCAGTATGTTAACACAGTCCAAAACACTGTCATTCCTAAGCAGTCTCAGGAGCATAGAAATTTATTTAGCTTTGAAATTGGAATTATTTTGCTCACAGAGCTTAAAAAGATTTTTCCTTTTCTCACTCCCAGGATACCCAAAGATGATGAAGCTTTGCAATGCTGATAATAATAATTATCAAATCAGGACTCTTATTTAGCAGTATGTTTTATGTTAAGTATTAAAAAACTCAGCTCAGTTTGTTGCAAAATGACACATTAAAAAGTTACACAATTACACAGCTAAAGTACATAAACCATGTAGATTAACAAATGGTATGCACTCAGCATTTGTAATGTCTTCGAACAACAGCAGGGATTCTTTATACAGTCCTCAACTTTCTACCTGCTAAAGGAGCAATGGAAACTTAGATGCTGCCTCAGCCTTCCGGCAGGTTCTTGCTGGTTCCCCATTTCACCCAGAAGGGACCAATAATCAGACCGAAATACCAAGCCAAGACTTTTGTGCACAATGATGATACTCATTCTTAGTCAATGATCTTAGAGCAATACCTGATAGCAGCCTAACATGTTTCTCAGGAAAAGAAAAAACTAAGTTTGAATGGCCAGTATTGAGAGGCTAGGGCTACAAAGCACATGTAGAATCCCTCCTTCCTTTATCTCCAGGATCAGTTTTGGAGACATGATCTTCTGAGCTCCTGACTATGGCTTCCAGTAGTAAGGACTGCAAATGCATGCAGAGTGTAATCAGAGTCACAGTTAATTGGTTTTTCAGGGAAAAATGAAGATGGTAAGTGCCACTGATTCTCCCAACTTCACCCTGTTCTTCTAGTTCCTTCCTGAGCTCTTCCAAATTTTTCCTTTCTTTTGAACCGGTGCAATAAATATTCCTCCATCACTCCAACGACAGTCACGCTTCCCACTTCATTCTATCAAAAGTCACATTAACGAGAGCCACAGCCGCCTGCCTCAGCAAAGCCAGAAGGATCCAAGTCCTTTTCAAAGATGTAGTAACACTGTCTAAACTCTTGATGCCTAAGGACATAGAGTATAACTGACTTGTCTTCTCATATAAGTGAACCTGATTAAAAATCTGCAACAATCTAAGTAAAGGTTCTGTGTTGACTCCTCTTCCAAACAGATGTATAGCTCCGTACCTAGTTGATAAACGAAGTATTTACCTTACAACTCTTTTTCAAAATCATCATGACATATTTCAAGTATTTTCTACAAATTTTTCCCCATATGCTCAAAGAGATACTGGAAAGATCTAATTGTTAACAGCTTTGAAAAAAAAAAAATCAAGAGGAACAAATCTGACACAGTAGTCCAAAAACATTAGTATCAAGTTGTACCGCTCAAAGATTTACACAACTCTGACAACTAGTCATGTTTTAAGAGAATTCTTCAAAACTCTAGATTTCTGATAAAGAATTAATCTTCTCTCAATTTCAACTAGCTTTAAACAGACAAATGCATAGACATTTTCCTCATTTAAGGAAAATTATTTTCAAAGAATTAGATGAAAGCTGAATAAAAAACCTTCCCAAACCAAACATTATACAGGTCTCATTCTTTACGCCAAAATTAGAAGTCATTTAACATATACTTTTTAACAGGTCCCCTGTTCAACTCAATTAACTACTGGGAAGAACAAGGATCCTACAAAAGAAAAGGTACCATACCCAGCAAGAAGGGTGAGGTTCCTACTACTGAAACAGGCTTGGTACTCTAAAGAAAGGTTCTAAATCTTTATCAGAAAAGAAAAGTCAAGTCAAACTCTCTGGAGAGGACAACAAAGCATATATAGCAATTACACAAGACTGAACTTAAAGTTCTTCATATGCAGCTCATTTAACAAATCATTAGACTTAATTCTTCCTAATAGTAATAGATTCTCTGTCCTACGTATGCTCCTGTTGTGTGGATGGTGAGGTAGGGATTAAAAGTAAGGTAAGGAACAAGAGCACAGAAAATCAGTTCTAATTCCCAAATCCCCCCCTTCCCAGCCTCACCATAACTTTAGAGCTGAGGAACAACAAGTAGAGCTCAAATCCAATTGCTCCCATGTACAAATCTCAAAAATAACCCCCACCTTTGTTGTTACTCTGATAAAATACTCGAACACATTCTATCAGACACATCTGTATCTCCAATATGAATATCTGCAAATTCCAATATTGCATTGCTACATATTATAGCAAAGGTCAGTTACTACTTTGTTCTTTATTTACAAAAATAAAACTTAGTGTCCGAAATAAACAAACCTCCATCTAAAGAAATAATTCCCACAGAATGCAAGTTTGTCTCTACTTTCTCTGAGCAAAATAAAACTTTACAACTTTAATGGCAAAAGATAATGCATTATCACAGAAGCAAGATGGAAAAGGTGTTTTGTAACATAAGGAAAACAGTATAGTTTAGCCCAACAAAAATATCAGCAAGGTGGGGTTGGTTTGTGTTTTTTTTCCCCCAGAATATGCCAGTGCATAAGAGAGAGTACTGTATATTAAAATTAAGATGTTATCAAAATTTTGTGATCACGACAGCATTTATAGCATTTATATACTCACTGCTCCAGAAAGCTGAAATCTTAATTTGTGTTTCCAACTAGGTTTTTCAACTGGGTGACACTCAAGGTCCCAGAACTGGGAATAATCCCCTTTATCTCTAGGTAAAAAGATTACAGCAACCTATCAAAACAAGAGGAAAATTTTGCAGAAGCTTATTAAAATAACCTACTCATCTTCACAATTTTACCTACTCAACATTACAGTTAAGCCAGCACAAAATTTACACACTACAGAACATACACTCCACACACAGGTCATCTTGCAGAAAACAATACAGCTCATCCTCCTTTGCCTACAAGAGAGAAAGTTTTGATGAAATAGGTTGTGCAAGCAATCTTGAACAAAATTTGAGTTCAGCTAATCTGCTTTAAGCAAATTCAGCAAATGCTTGCACAATTTTCTATTAGTAAACTGGGGGAGAAGGGGACCAGGACATGAAATACACGCAGCTGAAAGACAGCAATACCTTCCTTCATCTGTCAGCTAAGCTGTGAACAACTGCACTCCTGCCGCTCCAAGTCCGTAAGCACACTGTGCTACAATTACTAGAAGGCCTGAAATTTAAACCAGCTTGCAGGCTATGCATTTGATCATCCTTAAAGGTCACCTATGTAAAAAAGGCTTGTCTCCGTGCAGTGCTGTGCCAGAATAATTCAAGAGTAAACTTGCATTGTTTTCAGAGTTGAGGTTGAAGGAAGAAAGAGCAGGAGAGCAGCAGATTAGAATAGATGACGATAACTATATCTAATTAGCCAAATATTATCATACACACTGCAAAAGACAGCAAATCATGATAGTACTGTACCTTACCAGCTCCAGCCAACAGCCTGACATGCCAATAATGTAAATATTATTCATATAGGCCTGAACTAGGATGGCTAAGGCAAAGACAATTGTTTAAATTCAAATAATGGTTTTCAATAGTATGAAATAACTATGAAACTGGACAGCAGAAAATTTTTTATGTCTTGTAAATAGACTACAAATTGCATCATCATAGAAACAATGTAGTAAAGGAATGTCATAATAACCCACAAAGATGAAGAGATAGACATGAAATAGCACTAAGGGAGGTGGCGAGGGACAAAAATCCCCATAGAAACCCATTCAGTGTGTCCTTGGATGTGCTTTATAACTGTGGTTATGAAACCCTCTACTGGCCAGGATGTAAAACAAGACTGCTTCTAAGGAAGGGAAACTGGTTCTTACACCAATTTTGTAAGAACCCAGTATTATTTGTGATTTTCTTGTGGATTTTTAGCAAAAACTTAAAAACAATTATCTGTTTTAGAATAATCTATCTTTAAAACACCCCCAAACAATAAAAACCCCAAACAAAACAGAAAAACACCACCATGTCAAAGTCGAACTACAGACCACAAGAATTCTTAAAATCAATTCAGCTGACAATGTAACAGCTGTGGTAAGTAGATATTGACTACCTGATACACCCCAGGATCCAGTTCTGGAAGGTCAATGTTTTATCATTATCAGATAAAGCATAACCAGCTTCAAAAATTCAGCTGTTATTTCAGAGAATTTCTCATGTAAGATCCTATTTTACAATTGAAATTCACTACATATTCTTGAAGTATTTATAGATGTCACTTTACCTTCTCTTCTCCATGAGCTTCAAGAGTACCAGAAACACGGGAACATCTGAAAGCGGAGTAAGTAACCCTATAAACACAACCAGTTCCATCCACATCCTGCAAAAATCAAGTTATGGGTCACATTCAGAAGGGAAAAGGAAAAAAAAAAAAACCCACACCAAAAAACCCCCAAACCCCACACACACCTCCCTACAATACATTACACACACACTACCCTTGCAAAGGACTGAAGAAAATACACCAAAACAAGCTGCTTTCAAGTGAACAAATAACACTGACTCCCTACAAGCAAATGAATAAAGACTAACATTGCTACAGTTTATGCAGTTCCCATGATTACTGACTTCCAGTTTAGAGGTGGTGTACAGGCTGGAACATGCCATACTCAGTCTTCTGGGTTACAGCTAAGAGTGCTACATAACCATTTTTCATCATTTCAAGACAGCAGACCGTAATAATTCTACCATAAAATCAAAGTGACAGCATTTCAAGCTATCCAAAAAATAGGGAAGCATTTACAAATATCAATGGTAGAGCTACAGTAATTGCATAGATGACAGCAGTGTAATTCAAATATCCTTGACCTAACCTAGATTACCTGCAGAGATACTATGTACAGCATAATTCTACCAGCACAAGCCTCAAAACAAGGCAAGTCTAGCATTCTGGAGTCAAAAGGGACCCATGTCTTTCATGTATGCTTGACTGCTTAATGCATCCTGGATGATTATACTGGAGGAGCACAAGCAAACTCTATAAAAGCCAGTAAGTGAACCAGAAATTGTCCCACAGAGCACTGATTGATTCACAGTCAGGGAGCAAATTAGAGACAAAAAAAGGAATAAAACATTTCCCTGATATAGACAGAGACCAAAAGAAATTTTGTAACTGAGTTCATCTCAAACATATATTCTTTCTGAAGAGGATGGAGGGAGAAAGAAGAGGGCAGCAGGAAGAGGGAAGGAAAACAACCAACAGATTTGGCATAAAACCGCCAGCGCTAGCGGTCACTCACTTTAACATAGGGTGGTGCAAAAGATGACAAATGCCACTTCACGTTTTCATCCCCGTTATTCTCCATTTCCAGGTAACTCTCTAGAAGAGAAATATCAGAGTAGTACAGTAAAAGTCTTTGTTCAAGCATCCTTAGTGGAAAGAGTTTAAACAGAAACTATGTTTCAAGACACACAGCAGCTTAACGGAAACAGTTCTCATGATGCCAACTCCAAGAGAAGACTCAAACAAAGCACACTGTCACAAAATTCCTGAAAGGTTGTACAAAACAAATTTGGAATGAAGTCTTCTAATGAAGAATCATATTGAAGATGCTTACAAGAAACAAATCGAGAACTAAATCTCACTCTCCACAATTCTAAATGTCTCCCTGCATAAAACAATAACAGATAATCCTCTAAAAACCTAAAGCATATCATGTGATATTATGTACATGTACTGCTGGTAGTAGGAAGTTAGCTTCTTGGAAATGCAGAACATGACAAATAGCAGAAATTTAAGTCACATCCAGCAGTCTCAGTTCATTGCGTTCAGATTTTTGGCAATACAAAAAAAAAAACCCACCACCCATAAGATACCCAACTCCCTCCCAAGATATTATTTGACTGTTCAGAGAAAAAAAACAGTGACAGAATTAGTTTAGGACCAATCAAATAAAGTTGCATCAAATAAAATCTGTTTCCATCCTAGTATGGATTTGTTACTCTGTGTGTGTGCAATACATACATAAAATGGGTGTGTGGAGATATATATGTTAAATTTCAATAAAAAGCTTATCCTTGACTTGCAGAATGGAGAACAACTCACATTATCACAAAATCCCAACTTTGACAGTAGCAAAAAGCATAGTTCACACCTTGAAATGTGCCTCTTGCCAAGAATCAACAGGACACAGAATCATAGAGTGGTTTGGGTTGGAAGGGACCACAAGGATCGTCTAGGTCCAACCCCCCCGCCATGGGCAGGGACACCCTCCACTAGACCAGGGTGCCCAAAGCCCCATCCAACCTGGCCTTGAACACTGCCAGGGAGGGGCCAGCCACAGCTTCTCTGGGCAACCTGTTCCAGTGCCTCACCACCCTCACAGGGAAGAATTTCTTCCTAACATTCAATCTAAACCCCCCCTTTTAGTTTAAATCCATTACACCTTGTCCTATCACTACACTCTCTAATAAGCAGCCCCTCGCCAGCTTTCCTGTAGGCCCCTTTTAGGTATTGGAAGGCCACCATTAGTTCTCCCCAGAGCCTTCTCTTCTCCAGACTGAAGAAGTCCAACTCCCTCAGCCTGTCCTCATAGCAGAGGTGCTCCAGCCCTCTGATCAGCTTTGTGACCCTCCTCTGGACTTGCTCCATGTCTTTCCTGTACTGGGGACCCCAGAGCTGGACGCAGTACTCCAGGTGGGGTCTCACACGAGCAGAGTAGAGGGGCAGAATCACCTCCCTCGACCTGCTGGACACACTGTTTTTTGTAAGATCATCCCAGTTTTGAGTTGCACTTCAGAAAGTTTATATATTTAAATTACATGGGACATTTATAAAAATAGGAAAGGAAATGCATATTATATTATATTCCTTGTTTGCATCTGTAGAAAAAAGAACCCAATTGTAACTGATAAATTAAACCTCAAAAGTTCTGAAGTATGTTAAATAAAAAAGTAGCATCAGTGAATTACTAAAAAAAAATCCTCATTGCCTAGAAAACTAAGCACTACCAAAAAAAAATGGTATCTAGATAACAGAATGAGTTTCATACAGTAATTTGGAGAATTTTAAGCATTATTGGAATTAAGAGTACAGACTGAGAATTTGAGACTCCATTATCAGTGTCCTTCTTGATCATTAAATACAAGACAAGGATAGCCAGACTTATAGCTAATATTCCTATCATCTTGAGAAAGAACATTTATTTCTCTGCTGCGTGCATCTTTGGGACACAGACAGAGGAGGAGAATGGGTCTACTCCAAAAATGCATTGACCCAAAAGAGCTTCAACAAAACCCAGTAACCTTATAGTGCCCTCCTTGCTCAGGCACAGTATGGTTACAAAATGGCAACTTACCTGTCTGTATTGAAACCTATCTGCAGGAAACAGTGTGGCTACACTGCACAAGGAAAAAAAAGAAAGAAGAAAAAAAAGGGGAAAAGGGGGACTTTGAGACAGAGTTCCATCACAAGGAGTAACATTTCAAATTGAAGTCAGAAGAGTGGAAGTGGTCAAGCACACTTATCAGACTAAAACAGCAAAAACAAAGCCAAGGCATTCAAGTTCCCAAACATGCAGTACAGTAAAAAAAAATTCTGAGCACAAGAGAAAACAAGATACTACAGATGTTGCATTTACTACGTAAGCAATAATACCTGAGCTTTGGCCGGGTCTTGTTTTAGGAAAAACAATGGTTCTGTTCTTTATTTCCATTTTTGTTAGAGGAAGCACTGAAAGAGGTTTTGCCACATGAATAGCAGGACTTTCAGACTGTGGAGTTAATATAGCACGTCTTCTAGATGGAAAGTCTGACCCAGACACGCTCTGTGCGACTGCCTCTCGAATCTGCACTTTAATAAACTTTTGCACAATTTGGAGAAAAAGAAAGATTTAGGTAGTGAGCATTGACACATTAACAAGTCAAACTATTTAGCTCTGTTTCCTTGAGCTGTAAGAGCTCGTGTTGTTCAGCTTTACATTCCAACAGAGAAAAAGTAACATACATTAAATCACAAGGTCTTCTCTAACTTCAGTTCACAAAGTTTAAATATTTTAGGACAAGTTTAATTTAGGAGAGCAAGAAAATTTACTGAAAATTCATATCTAGATGTTTTAATCCAGTGGGAATAATAATTTAAACTAGTTAAATTTAATTGACAACTGCTACAATATTCTCTGCTTGCAGGGAACAGGGCTGCCGAACACAGAACAAGCTTTGTGTTCACTTCTGCTTCCTAATTAGCACTTCTAAAAATTTCAGTTAATGCTAGTAAAATCTTATCATGCTTTTTGCTTAATTGGATAGGTAGGAAAGGAATGGTAAAAGCATTATTGATTAGCAGATCTCTTGCAGTTTGATTGTTTTTGCTACAATCTCTACTTTTGCCTTCGTAGATTTCTCCTCTTAAACCCTTTTCTCATATTGTAGCACATAAGATAGTTAACAATGTGCTCAGTCTCCATTTCCTTCTCAACTCACTCTCTTCAAGAACTTCCCTGTTTGTTTGGCCTTCTGTTTTACCTCACCTTCCTCCATCAAGAAGGAAAGAAGGTAGATATGCTGTTTATCCTTTCAGTATCTTTTATTTCTCCTTCCATGTATTGTTACAAGTAACCCAAAATACATACTGGCTGTAAAAATAAAAAAAACAAGTGTTTATTTCCTTGGGGAAGATTACCGAGGAATCCTTCTGCTTTTACACTGATGAAAGAAGTAATTGTTGGCTTCAGAAATTTATTTATATGCCTTAATTTAATCAGGGAAAAGTCCGAGATTAAGATGCATGAAGAGCAAGAACCTGTTCTAGACATTAATTATCATAGACTGGTCAGCCAGAAGCTTAAGTTTACCTTAAGGGAGCTCAAAAGGAGCTGTGGTGACTTGTCCAATAACCTCCTTTAATTTATTTTAAAATATTATGTAGACTACTTTTATATACGCACATGTATGCATATATATTTAGCTTTTCTAGACAATGCTGCTGAGGCACTGGTGGGTGCAATTTTGTTGGCAATTCAGTCTAAGTGTTCACATTGTAGTATTTCTTCAGGGATTCAAGAACTAAGAACCTCAGTCTGCAAAACAACATCTTAACTATGTGTTGCGGTTTAGCTGCCTGCTGCGTTAAAACACCCACGCAGCCATTTGCTCACTGCCCCTGCAGTGGGTGGGGGAGAGAATCAAAAAAAGGTAAAACTTGTGGGTTGAGATGAAAACAGTTTAATAGGACTGAAAAGAAAGAGGATGACAATAATAATAGAACGTGTAAGTGACGCACAGCACAACTGCTCACCACCTGCTGACTGATGCCCAGGTAGTTCCAGAGCCACAGCATTCCCTGGCCAACTCCCCCCAGCTTACATACTGAGCAGACATTTCGTATGGAATATCCCTTTGGCCTGTTTGGGCCAGCTGTCCTGGCTGTGTCCCCTCCCAGCTTCTTGGGCACCACCAGCCTCCTCACTGGCAGGGCACTACGAGAAGCTGGAAAGTCCTTGACAACTTCGGAACAACTAAAACAGCAGGGTGTTATCAACAGTATTCTCATCCTAAATCCAACACACAGCACTGTATCTCTTACCAGGAAGGAAATTAACTCTATCCCAGCCAAAACCAGGACATTACATTTTGGGTTTGTTTGTTGGATTTGTGGGGGAGTTTTTTGGGTTTGGGTTTTGTTTGTTTTTTTCCTCTCTTTTAAGAGAACTTTACAAATTAGAATAATGGAACTGCTGTCTCATACCTAAGAGGGGTTAGCAACGTTAATAGACTTTATCCAACAGAGTAAAACAAACCGTTGCAACCTCAAATCTCACGTAAGCCACATACCTTTTGTCCATTATCACAATGGACATAGATTAGGCCGCTCCAAGGAATTAATGAAGGCTTTGTGGCAAGTGACGGATTAGGACTCACCAGAATTAGTGTACTGCTCCTAATAAAAGGAAAAAAGAGGTAGCATGATCCTCATACTAGAATGAATATCTACAACAGATCTCACTAGTCCCTTCTCCCTTCCAAAAGGATGCACTTTCAAGATAGCAAGTAAGTGAAGATGATCTAGAGAGAGTTAAATTTAAGGTATTCAGATATCCAATAGATAATCAAGCTTTAGTAGTCAGAAATTTAGCACTAACACACTTTATAAACTTGTCACTGACTGTTAATGGTCATGGGGAAAGAGTAAATCTTATCTATTGTTAACATATAAAACCAGTCAGGCCACGTAAAGCAGACATATAACGACATGTTTCAGAAAAATAAGCTTCAATACTAGTCAACAAGGGAATTGTATTGGTCAAATAAAGCATACTGTACAAATTGCATTTCAAGAATCTTTTAAATTAATTCTAGTTTCAGAGAAGGAGCTTACTTTCCTTCCTCCGATGTAGAACTGACCTTGGAAAAAAGAAAAGCCTTTCAATGTTACCAATACTTTCTAAGGTCATTTAGAGTAGGGGACACTGAAGAGTCTAAACTTGAAGCAATGATGGCATCACACAGTAACCTGACCAGTGAGAGCATAAATTCTGATTTACAATGCTCCGTATTCTATATTAGAGATACTTAAATAAAGGAGAGGGGAAGTAAATAATGAAGTATTTAAAAAATGAGTTAGAAATTGCCAGAGTAAAGGTCATTGGTTGCATGTTAGCAAAAGCACTCAAGCTACACCTGAAAAATTAGCTTTCAGATATCCAATAGATATCCAATAGATATGCTGTCATTAGCACAGCATTTTGCATTTGAAAAGTTTAGTGTAGGAACAACATCAGTCCTTATAGGAAAGTCAGTTCCATAATAGTTGCCACAATATGACCATCACTACAGATCTCAAGAGATGTTAATGGCCTTAATATATTAAATGTAGATATTGATATTTCCTTAAAGAATTGTGGGGTTGTTTGGTTTTGTTTTGTTTTGAGTCTCATCAGTTTTCAGAATCTTTTCATCCGTGGTTCTCTCTCACACGTACAAGCTGCATATGTGAATATGATGCTACTAAGTACACACACTATCTGTTATCACGAGCCATTCCACTGTCTTTGCTCCTACTGGCCTGTCTTTACATTTACTGAAAAGTTCTCATGCAAATCCAACATGTACGGGGTCACAAACTCTGAGAATAGTCACATTCAACCCAAAGACATGACCTCTCAGTACTTTCACTGTTGTGAAAAGGCACAGAGCCTAGGGAAGAAACTCTCTCTAAAATCAGCTCTTGCAGCCTCCGGAGATTTCAACAGTCCATGCTCCAAAAGTGCAACTCCTTTAACAGCACTTGCCAATACTCCCAACACTGAGGCATAGCAACATGCCAGAGGCTGGTTTCAGTTGGCCACCATGACCAAAATCTCTTGGAATGCTACCAAATTCAGTAGAGACTCAGGACTTTTATTATTCCACATCCAGGAACGTTAGAGGTTGCCTTTAGCTCATTTCATGCAACTTAAAGGGTTTAGTCAAGGTCAAACAGGGGGTGGTCTGCTTGGTCTAGCAAGTCCTTGATCTTAGGACCTTCTGTCACCATCACTGAGAAATCAGACCATCTCCTTTCCTGCCTTAAATCAGTTCAAGAATTCTGCTGGCCCCAGCCATGGCAATGCATAGTATAAAAGGTTCTGGCTGGCTCCCGTCCTGACAGGATGACTGCTCTTGGCACTGCAGGAAAATGGTCATGGAGAGCAGAAAACTGAGCAAGCACAGCTTGCTCTGCTTAAGTCAGCTGTTCCCACAGGTCTGTTTCCTACTTGCAGGCCTCTGTTCTTGATCCAGACAACTTACTTGAACCCAACATGTGAGGTTTCAGCTCACTCTTTTCCAGTGAAGGAAACACATTTTAAAAATATGCAATGCAAGAAAATTGCTTGCAGAAGGTCTTCAATTTCCTCTTTTTAAGAAATCATTCCAAAGACAGTCCTGAGCCTAGGGTATGAGACACTTAAGCCCTTCCAGAGAATCCTCTTCAATTTGTACTCACTAGCAAAGCAAGTTATGCAGCAACACATCCAAGAATTCACATCTACATGAATATGGAAGTAAGTTTTTAAATGCATCACATCTTGCACAGTTATGCAGGACTGAAAAGAAAGTATCTGCTTTGGACAAACATCTACAAAGTTAAAACAACTACTTTAATAAAACTCAGAACAAAACCTATTTTGTTGTGGAACAGGAGATTTTATTTTTTTTTTAAAATGAGAATAGTTTAATACTAGGTCTTAAAAGCCCTTCTGAACTGATCTTAAAAAACCATAAATTTAGAAGGGAAAGGAAGTTAGAACTTCCAATCATTTTATTGTGAAAGACTTAGCTGACATCCATGAGAAGTCTCATACACACATGCAGTGATATTATGACTACTTTTCCAAAATACGGCTAATTAAGACACAGGTCACCTGACACTGGCTTGTCATTCTCTTCATACCTACAGGTACTGAAAAACCAAAGGCTGAGTGGCAAAGAACAGTTAGTTCCAGAGTGTAGTCTAATCAAACTAAAATAAATTCCTAAAAACTAACTAAAATTTTTCAATTAAGTAAACACCTAACAATAAATTCCTCCAAAATCTCACCACGCTCTCACACATAAAAGAAACTTATCAAAAAGAAACTTACTCTGGTTCAATAACTCCATGTTGTGGGGTGATAGTAAGGCAGTGAGCTGGCCACGAAAGCTCAAATGTCAACATCCTATTACAATTGTTGACAACTTGTACATGTCCAGTGTCTGCCGTTCCACCTGTAATAGCGAAAAAAGGCAGTTATAAAAAGCTAAAATGTACAAAAATTCACAGAAGTGCCCAAGATTCAGAGATGCACCAATTAAGATAAAGCATTTTTTGCTCTATTTTTACCTTCATAATGGTTTAGAAATCTTCATAGCAATGTAGTGCATATTATATGTATACATACACAGAGCATACCACCTCTGACGCTTTAACCAAAAGTGCATTCAAACCAAGTTTACTGTTTACATATAAAGCTACTGTAGCAAGATTACTGGCCAAGCCACATTTAAACACAAAATAATTACAAAAATAGCATGCAGTACAGTTATTTTAATACTAGAACGGTTAATTTCAAAAAATTCTTACCAATAGAAGGAGATGTCAAAGACAAGTACTCAGGTTTAACAGCCCAAGTCTGTTCAGTGTCTGATTTATTCTGAAGCGGATCATCAGTTTTTACAGGTAATGGAGGACCCTGAGGTCCTTTAACAGGAAGAACATCCAAAGTTGCATTGATATGTCTGTCAGAGTTCTCAAATCTGAAAGTAAGATTGCATTAAGCAAAAGCAGCAATATAAATAACTTATGAATAGTTATAATAGTCTACTCTGTATTTCAGTACCAAATTTTGAGAAATACTAAATGTTCTTTACATGGGCCTTCAATTCAATTTTCTGTTAAGCAAAAATTAATTCAGCAGCTATATCATGACACAGTTCTTTCACAAAATGTTTAGAAGTGGAAGGTACAGTTCAGAATGGAAAGTACTAAAACAATTATCTTCAGGTGATAATAAAGCAAAACACTCTCTCTATACATACTTTAATTAAGAAGGTATTGCAGAGAGAAATAAGGCAATGCAAGTTGTGCTTCGAAGAATGCTGGAGGTCAGTAGGGACATCTGGAGATCACCTAGTCCCACACCCCTGCTCAAAGCAGAGTCAGCTATAGCAGGTTACGTAGGCCATTATCCAGTCAGGTTTTGAATTTCTTCACAGATGAAGGCTATACAGCAACCTGGGCAACCTGTTCCAGTGTCTGACCACCCCCATCAGAAAAAGCAAGTTTTGTTCTCATGTTTAAATTGAGTTTCTTGCATTTCAGTTTGCATCCATTGCCTCTTATCCTGTCACTGGAACACCCTGGGAAGACTGTCTTCCTCTTTACTTCTCTATCAAATATTTATGCACATCAATAAGATCCTCCCCTTGCTCAAGCCTTCTCTGCTCAACAGTAGACAAACGCAGCTCTCAGTCTCTCCTTGCAATGCAGGCACTCCAGTCTCCACCATCTTCACGGCCTAGCATTTCACACCTTTGCTTGCAAAGTACATGGCAGATAAGCTCATCTATGAAAGCTAGGAAACTTATTTTAGGCTTCAGCATATTTTCTTAAGTTAAAAGCTGAACTGATAACAAGTTTGATTTTAAATACTAAAATAAAAGCAGAAATCAACAATTAAAGAAAAAAATAGGTAATGCGTTCCACACAACATTGTGCATCCAGCTGCTCTTCCTATTATTTCTACTTCTAATGCTTCTGAGAATCCTCACTCAGTTCAGGACAGCTGAACTAACACCTGTGAAAAATTGATTCCTTAAGGTAGCAATGGAACCAGAAAGACAACTGGTTCACATAATTACTTGGCATGGAATTTCCTAACAGTCAGATTAGTAGGTAACACATTCAGTTCTCTTCCAAGAGTTACAGTCTACTCAGAAAATGAAGATCCTCATAATGTTTAGCCAGGAAATAAATTCAAGTCTAGAACACTGATAAGGTTATTGAGTGGGGAAAACAAACAACAGACAACAACCATCAAATAAGAGAAGTGTCCTGCTTGCTGCTTATTTCCATCCTCTAACTTCACAACCTCACTATGTCTGACAAACAGCAGGCTAGCCAACAAATCTGTCAAGTGTCCCAAAGTGTTCAGCATGTGGAGTTCAACAGGTACAAGCAATGCCAAGACTTGTATAGGGTTTGGACTTTTCTTTCCCTTTTCGGGGCTCCAAATGTTACAGCAACCTGTCTAAACAAAAGTGACAGGTCCATTTTAAAGACCAGGTCTCTGCCAGTCCTCCAGAAAAATCCTCCCAGTAACAGACCGCTTTATTCGAGGGAGTGCTGGGGGTGGGGGTAGCCTCAGCAGTGATGATTCTTGTGATGAGTATAGTGCACAACACGCTAAAAGGCTGGCATATGGACTAGACAAGCAAAAGGCCAATAAGCATTCGTAATATCTATCTCTATTTTCATCCCAGACATCAAAAATTCATTACAAGGAATGAGGTAGTTATAGTCCTATTAGGACTACAACAACAAATGCACTTTGGAAGTGCCTACGGGAAAAAAACAGCTTCTTTAGATGAAGAATAGGAAGTTGCAGATTAAGTGAACGGTGTCATTGGAGGCAATGGTTTAAAAGTTATTGTAACAGTTTAAACAGACTATATAGAGAAAAATAGCAACAAGAGCCACGTAGATATTCATTAGAGCCACTGTCATTATTGAGCCAGCTCTTTTGCTTGCAAAAGAAGTGAATTTTCATCACCAAAATTAAACTCTTCAATGACAGGAGATGCACTTCAGTTATGCGGTATTTGATAGTTAGCCTTCTCGTTGTATTACCTCTCTGATTGCAAATGACGTCCAGGAGGTTGCTGGAATCCAGCCCGATCAAAAGCGGAATATCCAACCACAGAAAGGATAACCTTTCGCATATTTGCATAGAAAAGACGGATATCATTTGTCCCCCGTGGGATATCACATACTAAAAGTGAGAGTAATAAGAGCAATTCTAATAAGAACAGGTCTATAATACTCAGAAATTACACAACAGAGATTTGGGATATAGACCTAGTTAATCTGTTTGCTGAGATACCCTAGACCATTTAAAAAATTACTTCCTACAAGTTCAGCAATCAGGCATAAATTAACATTAATATAAGATGTAACATATAAATCTAAATAAACACCTGTTTTAACTTTTTAATTATAAGGTATATATTCTCCACCTTTATACAAATGGTATATACTAATCTGATTCTATGCCAAACTAAAGTTTACTTTTTTTACCCTGATAAAAGACTCGTTCATTCCTAAAGCTTCACAGAAAGAGATTCAATTTGAGATAAGTTATTTTTCAATTACTCAGCCTATTCAATCTAACCCTTCACTATTTAATTCATTACACCTGTAAATATCCAAAAGGTCAGGAATGCAAGAGTACTATTTAAAAATAATGAAACGTTTCATTAAAATGTTTAATAATCAAGTCAAAGTTTTCTCCTTTGCTCTTCTCCGTTGCTTCAGAAGTGAACACTTCTCACACAGGATACATATGAACCAACCATTATTTCCTTTGCTGCATAGTTAAATAGCAGGACAATTATTAATATTCATATATAGCCTCTACAATTCAGCTATGGATACGACAGAGCAACATCTGTTGTAGAAGCAGTTTTAGCTAGAATTTACATGCATCCAGAAACTTATTAACAAAGCTAGGTCTTTCAAAAGGATGTCTAGCAGAATGCAGTTTTCAGGAGAAATAATTCATTTATTCTGTCATATGTATAACAAAATACAATACAGAAACATGTTCCTTCTTTAGGATGACCATTATCTCTACTCTAAGTTTCTTTTATTTCCCCCACTAGCCAACTGAATTCCAATCATTTTGGGAATCCCAGATTTCAAAAATGCAATTAATGTATTTAACTCTTACAGCCTGTTTCATTTTCACCAATTTAAAGATATCAAAACGGCTATTCATGATATCATTAAGGTAACTTCAAATACCAGGGCCACAGTGCACACAATTCCAGACCCAGAAGCATCAGACCCAAATCACAGCATGCCAACAGCATGATGGTGCCATCTTCACAATCACAACAGACAAACAATTTTATACAAAGGTTTAGATCCTGTAAAATATCACAAAGTACATCATACGATACCCAGAAATGTGCAAGAGGATCTTGCAAAGAATAACTGATCAGAAATCCTTCCCTCCTCTTTAACAATACATCCATATGCAGACAAGATGCTAACACGCATTGCAAACTAAATTCATTTTGACCAGCCAAGTACAGAGGTCACAAAATGTTTCAGATTGCTTTAGAATAAAAAGTTGCTAGACGTTAAATATCAACGACCACTACCTCAGTTCAATTAGTAATTAAAGCATACTTTAGCAACTAGAAACAGATTAGATCAGTACGTAAATGTTTTAGTGCAGTAAGCCACAGCAGTGGCTGAATGTGGTAGCCTGATAGAGGTGGTGCTGCCATCGGTCCAACCAGTAGCAAGGTACAGCATGTGTTCCCAGCAATCACCTACACACACACTCCCCCACATGCACACACAGACACACCCCCAGATACACAGAAACACTTGGCACCGACACAAACAAACAGCACCAATGGTCTCAATTCCATTCCCCTCTCTGGCTGACCAGAGTGAAGGCTGATTACTGGGAACGTACACAGGGACAATGTGGATCCCTCCAGCTGCTGGCCCTGGACCATAGCACGCTGATGCATCAAATGAGCAGACTGGTGAAAAACTGACACCGCACTATTTCAAACACTAATGTTCATATGCAATTTCTTCAATTTCTTAACAGGTTTTTCAAATACCAGCATGGATTAAGGCAATGAGACCAAAACAGTCTAGGGATCCAACTTTACAATAAAAGCAATCCTTATAGACAAGACATTCAATTTTTTGATTTTTTTTCAGCATCTCTTCTACAGTCTTTCATTCAAAAGGCCAAAAAATTAAAAAGCATTTAGATGTGAAAAAAATAACTTACTTTTCACCTAAAAGATAGCATCTTACAGAAAAAAAAAAGACACTTCTCAATTGTAGGTACTACTATTAGTTCCTGCAAAGTATTTGAGTAAATGAAACAACTGTAACCAAATAGGGAACAAGAAACTATATCTGACAAATTCACAAAAGTACACTCTCAAAAAGAGACAGGAAAACATGAAGATGCAAGAGGTAGGTCTTGTTTCCCACAGAAAGAAAAAAAAGTTAGGCTACCATTAGCAAAACTCTAGTAACAAGGCAGTAAGAGGTAATCAAGGATGTCTAGGCTCCAACCCTGGCTTAGCAACTTTAGAGCATAGTCAAGAACCCAAGTATTCTATCTTCACTAGGATTTCATCTCAACCAAGATGACAGATCAACAATTTTTACTTTTCCATGTAAAGACAACAGACAATCTATAAGGAAAGAATTGGACTACCACATTTATCCAGGTGTAGTAGCCTTAGCACAGTAAAATCTTTCCAGATGTGACTAGAATGAGTTCAAGAAATCAGGTTTGACAGTAAACTTGTTCACAACACTTATGGGATTGAACATGGTTTTTGGGGGTAGGTTGGTTGGTTTGGTTTTTTGGTGATTTGGGGGTTGAGGAGTGTGTGTGTTTGGTTTGGGGTTTTTTTATGACATCTTTACAATATACTGCAGCATTTTTTTTAATTACTTCCTTGCTAACACAAGTAGTTAAAAAAAAGTTGTTACTTAATTTGTGAAGGGACATACATGTATTTTAATGTCAAAGTTATTTGAAAATTACGAGGCAGACAAGACATATCTGTGTACAAGAAACAATCTCTTCCTCAGTTATCAACAAGGCAAAAATTCTCCAAATAAACTGAGCATTTTTAATTCATAGACTGGGGTTTCATTTTGCTAGGAGAAAAGTACAGTACATTGTTTAAACAGACAGGCATTGAGTGAAAGAAAGCAAGTTCCTCCCCAACCGAGAATTTTGCTTCTACATTTATCAAAAAGAAACAGTGTAAAAATAACTAAGATTCAAGCCTAAAAGCACATTTTTCCACCCCAAAACAAGTGTTACTTTTTTCTTTTAACAAGTCATAGGTTTACCTTCTGTCACAAGCTGCTCCCCTTGAAATTCTTCATCAAATACAATGCTTCTCAATAAGCTGTTTTCTGGGATTACGTGTTTTTCTGCCTCAGGTTTACACATCATAGCTCTGTCAAAGAGATAAAGAAACAAGAGTCAGTAAATTACACAAAGTACTGGAAACAACAACTTGAAAAGATTGGTAAGAATCCACCATAATTTTAACCTTTAATTTTGCGGATACACCAAGCTCAAATCTGTGAGCATTCATTTAAAACAAATCTTTTCATAATCTTAAAATGGTTAAAGTACCACCTGGTTTATTGCTGCACAGTAAACAGAACCACTGAAATAATGGCTACCATACACTTGTCTTTCCAAGATACTTGTTCTCTGCTGTCAGTCACACCTACCTAGATTTCTGATAAGTACATCAGGCATCTGAGTGATTTTTCAGTCACCACAGAAAGGAGGAGAATGCTATTTTGGTCACAAGTGAAAGCCATTTGAGGGGAAAAATTGACTAGTCAATGGCAGAAGGGCAGCAGGTGCCAGCCAACAGCAGGAACACAGAGCCAAGGAGCATGACTGCCAACAGGACAGAAAAGACTGGGAGGCACAAGAATATAAATAGCCCTGGAAAAATATGGGAAGCTACAAGTCAGTAAGAGGAAACCTGGCGCTCAGATAGAGTCAGAGCCCCGGAGGTGGAAAGCATACTTCAGCTCTACTAAGCCTTAGGTCTAACCTACTTACCAGGCTGCTGACTATGTATATTTTTGGAGTAAAGAACTTGAGCCACAAGTTGGCAGACTAGGCAGATTACTCATTTCATATTCCTGCCCGTAAGTCCCAAATCACATTTGCATTAGAACGCAAATCACAGAATGTACACAATCACAGAATGGGGTACAGTATTCAGTCATTTCAAGAAATAAGCATCCCTTACAAATTATAAAGAGAAACTTCAGAGAAGCTGCCACCAAGAACCAACCACCCAGACCATCATGTTCAAGAACCAAATGCCATGACTGCTGACTAATGAAATCAGCAGCAAATAATTTCACTCACGTACCAAGGTCTCGAGTCTGAATTAAAAAAAAGTTTCCAACACTACCTATATAAGTGCATCAAGCTTCTCAAGGGGTTTTCTGTTGATCAGTGGATCAGTGATTTCACCTAAGTATTTTTGTCCTTTGAGAAGGATTCAATGACAGTGAGCATTGCCTCAGACAAAAGAGTTCATACAAAAATCAGTAACGAGTATCTTCCGAGATACCTAAAATAAGTGAATTTTCTATGAAGGTGACAGAATGGAGCTTTTTATTCAAATTCATCCAGTTAAATTCAGCCATGTTTAGTACTTTATTTGGATAACAATAAATACAGTGACTTTCATAGTTTCAGGCACTCAGATTTAAAAGCAACAGTGAAATACTGTCATTCTGAAATTGAGCACAGAATGATGATGTCATCAGCACCTTAGTACTCTGCCTATTCTTAACATTTCACATTATCAAACTATACACCATACACAGCACAAGTCAAAAGCGCCACTTAAGTGGCAGAGTATGCCATTTTTGTGCATTTGATTATGCAAATTGAAATGCTGTGTAAACATAGCCTCTATTTAAGCTCAGTAAGATATATTCTACAAATTTCATCAGCACGTTATGAGCACACGTGGATGTTAGTTCTCTCACATACACATCTATTCAAACACTGTCAACACAATTCAGCAAACCCAATATGTGAACCTTGGTCAAAACTTAATACTACTGAATTTCAGTAATACTCCTTTCATGAGCCTTTTCCTTAAAGCTACATACATATTGGAAAGAGAGATAACAAGATAGAACACAGCTCTCCTCCAATACAAAAAAAAGTGCACATATTTTCCCCAAAACCTAACAGACTCAAATTCAAGAATATAAAAAGAAAATAAAAGCTTTAACTAAGATTGTTAAACTACAGTATGCAAACAAAACTACAAATAAACAAACCAAAACCCCTACCAAGCAACCTACCAGATGTAAGGCTTACTAGATCTCTCCGTATCATCAATGTCTTTTGGCTTGTTATTGCTATTTTTGGAAGCACGTTAAAACCATACTCACAGTAGCTATACAACTCTAGTTTTAACTTTCTATTAAACATCTGTGTCTGTTACAACAGCAAAGTACATCTTACCTACGATACTGCTGCCTAGAAACTTCATCTCCACAAAAAAAACATACTGTTGACACCAATGTGTTTGTTCTATGGAAGTTCTTTTCCTTTTCCATTGGATTCCATGTTATAGTAATCACCTGATAAAATAGACAACATACTCAGGGAAAAAAAAATAGTCAGTCCTAACACTTAGAATATGAGTCAACAAATTACTGCAATACAAGTGAAACAGGATTTAACACAAGTTAAGTGAGGTTTTAACAAGGAACTAGTCAGATATTCTCATTGATCACATTTATTTTAATTTAAATTAATAAAACTTGCTCAGAATCAGGTATTATACTCACCTCGTGTGTTCCTTCTCTTAGTACAAATTTCTCTGGAGATACCATCATTACCTGAGGATCCATAACTGTTTTTGTCCGTAGGTTTGCAAAGCACAGTGCTTTAACATAGGCAGCCCGAGAACCTATATTTCTTATGCGGAAGGAAGCAGTCCTTAATCTTGCAGGCAGCAATCCATCCAGTGTTACCATGTAACTATCTGACAGTTTTTTAACATTTTCTAAAGTTACATTGCTTGTTCCTCCGTATCCAGATAATGGTATCTGGGGGGTGGGAGGAAACAATCAATCACCAACAAAAACAGTACTTCAAATGAAAGAAAGCTTCTTATTAAAACTTCTGTAAAACTATGGTAAAATATATAGAGAGCTACAGAAAGACAAAGAAAATGCTTAAAATGTGAAGTAAAAAGCCTTTGCCAGAAATAAAAAAGCCTAAGTTTATTCAACCTGTTTCAAGTTTTACTGAAAATTAATTTAAGGCCTGCCTATAAACCAAGACAAGTTCAGGTTTTTTGACAGTTCTAGAGGTAAAGTCTTAGGTGACTTTTAATATAGTACATAAAAATCTTTCTTCTTCCTTCACAAGGAAAGAAGTGCATGCAAAATTGAGGCTAATGTTCAAACTGTAGAATTTAGCGCTCACAATCTTTAACAAGTGTACAGACAGTGTCTATCTTGAAAGGTTTCAACTCTTCAACAGAAACTGCTATTCAGTGTTAGATTTAAAATAATTATGGAAAATGTGTATTAAAAATGATTAGAAGTTACATTTGGACTCTTACAGTAAACTTAATTCCTGGCTGTGATCGAATCCCCAGCTGTTTGATTTCCAGTTTTGCAAAGAAGCAAGTTATTCGAGTAGGTGCAAATATCAAGTATATGTTCGTATCTTCTTTGGGACGGATTTTGAGTTCCCAGTTACTAGTTAAACGTTCTTCTGATCCGAATATACTTTGCAGCTACAAAAAGGAAGACATTGAAGTGAGAGACTACAATAGGAAAAGCATATAGTAGTAAGACTTACTTCAGTAATAACCCAAAATTAACTTCTTCAAAACCTGGATTAACTCAGTTGACAATGGTACATATTTAAGGCTCCAGTGCTTAATATGCAACAGAAAAGACCAAGTTCATGATACTTCATTTTCCCATAATGAGCACACTGATGCCTTTCAGTTCAGACCGGAGTTTTTTGCTTGCTATCCACAATACTGTAAGGTTGAACTTAACCAGCACTACATTAATTCCCTCTCAGCTGAAGATTTTAGATATCGGAGCTGAACATCTGAGGAAAAAAGGGGGATACAGATGTATGCAGACTACATAACCAAAAAAACCCACACACTCCCACCCTCCCCAAAAAAACCCCACACACCAAAACGACAAAGCTCTAGTTTTGGTAATCCCCAAAAGCTGATTTCGGTTTTTCTTTCCTCCCTCTCTCATGTACACTGAGTCTCTTGGTGTGAGGTCTGGAATACGTCCTGCAAGAAGGGTAACTGACAGTTTACTTCACCAGGTACTGACTCTCGTGCTACAGCAGCTTAAAGCTGTAACCTGAGCTCCAATTTGCTGCAGCACTGTTGCTGTTTCAGCTCTTCCTAAGGTGTCAGCATAGCATAAGCTCCACTACCGTGTCCATCTTGACAGTCTCAGAGCAAATACTCACACAGCCTGCTAGTCACTCAAATTTATAAAGGCACAACCCTTCAGGGCAAAGACATTTTTACTACAAGTGTATCCTCATAGTTGTCATAAACACTGAACAGAAATTTTCATGACAGTTACCTGAAAGCAGTCTTGATCCTGGCCTCTTATCAACAGTCTTAAATGCTGGGTGACAGATGGAGAGTCATTTCTTAGAGTTAACTTCTGCTGGCTGAAAAATATGAAGTTTAGTTGTATTTTACAGCAAGTGTAAATTAACTGCATATGTGTATTCATGGAAACAATGAAAATGGGATAGTCAATTTTGGAGTAATTTAATAAAAAAAATAATCACCTCTCGGTACAACAGAATACACCAGCTAGAAAGTTACTTCTGTATTCTCAAACTTACAGATCTTACAATATTATACACCATTACACATCAATCCTCATACAGCAAAACAACCTTAAAACACACATAATTATGACTTTTCTGAAATTCAAGTATTGTACTTAAAAGTTCAAACTGCTAAAGCAAGCAGCAGCTGTGTCAATACAGAGGTTCCTAAAACAAAAAAACCACAAAACAAAAAACAAAAACCAGTTCAAGACACAGTTACATTATCCAGAGCCACTTAGTTTTGCAGAAACAGTGGCAGACACTGTTCTATACTCTGTTGGAACAAAAATTTTTAAAATAATTTCAGCTTCCTAAAACCAGTGGTGAATCAAAATCATTTTTCAGGAGGAACAGAAAATAAAAAGGTAGCAGCATACAGGGAAGAGAAAGCCATGCTGAAAGGGACTTGGGGGTCTTGGTCAACAGTAGGTTGAACACGAGCCAACAGTGTGCCCAGGCTGCCAGGAAGGCCAACTGTGTCTTGGGGTGCATCAAGCATAGCATTGCCAGC
>VWZZ01006784.1:90054-131371 GCA_013399095.1 Psophia crepitans
CCTCATCACGGCCAACAGCTTCCTCGTGAAGGGGCAGGCACTGATCTCCTCCCTCTGGTGACCAGTGACAGAACCTGAGGGAATGGCATGAAGCTGTGACAGGGGAGGGTTAGGTTGGAGATCAGGAAAAGGTTCTTCACCGAGAGGGTGGTGTGGCCCTGGAACAGGCTCCCCAGGGAAGGGGTCACAGCACTGAGCCTGACTGAGTTCAAGAAGCGTCTGGCCAACGCTCTCAGTCATCTGCTCTGCTTGGGCTGGTCCTGTATGGAGCCAGGAGCTAGATTCGATGATCTTTATGGGTCTCTTCCAACTTGGGATATTCTATGATTCTATGAAAGTTGATTCCCAAACAGCAGCCAAAACTACTATATTAGAAATACGCTATGATAACAAAACAGAAAAATAGGAAAATAGCTATCAGAAACGGTTCTTCGCTACAAACATGGATCACTTTTAAACAACCATGAACACTACTTGGTTGCTCAAAAAGTTCGGTACCAAAATAACAGTAATTAGTCCCTAAAGTAATACTTACTAGAAGTCCAGAGATCTGCAAAACTTGCAGCTTTTACATACAAAAGCAGCAAAGTATATCCGGACAGTTACGAACAGTTTCAACAAATCATGAAATACTGAAGCTGTAAACTTGAAATTAAAAAAATCAGACCAGAACTAGTCTGAAGGCTAAAGCAGTCATAACTAAGAATGCAATGGATTCTCCATGCCTAAAAGTCCTAGCATTGGAACACATTCAAATAAACTAATTCAGGTAAGTTTAACAGTCTGTGCTATTCAGATGCTCAAATTAAATTACCAGGCTGGATTCTTCTACTTTTAATGGAAGATTTGAAGAAAAACAAGCATACAGATTTATTTCTAGCACGAGGTAGGTGTTAATTTTTCCATCAACTTGCTTGGAAAGTGTTTTCCACCACAATTTTACTTACATAACACACTAATCTTACAGAATCAGGTATTATTCTAAGAATAGAGTGTCCTGAAGAATATAAAAAGCACAAACAAGATCACAGTTTGTTTCCAAAAAATTCTTGCAGAAAAAACATGCAACCGTAACATACTGCTTCTCTTGAGTCACAAAACAGCTTAGTTTATCACTTGCAGATTGTTAATGGGAACACGGACAGTGAGGAAGTTTTACTTCAAATAAAAGCAATATAAAATACTTAATGTGATATTCTATATGAACGGCTGCCCAGCTTATACTTACACTGATGCTCCAAGTGCTACTCCTCCCCAGGCAATGAACTGCTTGTTGGAGAGAATGGGTGGGATGTCTGGGCAGCCAGCAGCTGTAGGCACAGGTCTATTTTCTTCAGACTCCACCTCACCTTTTATCACCACTTCATACTGAGGCCCAGATGGCAGCACAAGGATTTTCAAAGTGCTTTAGAAATAAGTAAAGAAATTTAAATCCCACCACAGAACAAGATTAGCCGATGAAAACAAAACATAACTGGGGAAAAAAAAAAAATGATAGGCCATTTTACACTACCTTCTTAAGAGGAAAATACAAATACTCTTTTTTTTTTTAATTTTATGACAAAGACCAACAGAGAAAACGTGTAAAATGCTAAAGCATATAGGGAAGGATGTGGAAATTGGAAGCATCGAACCAATGACACAGGAAACAAGAGAAAAATCAATCAGCAAACCAAAATAAAAAAACACACCCTAGGAAAAAAGGCATAGGGCAGGATGGAAATCAAGTTTTTAAAGAATAGGCTGAAGCCAGGAACGAGCCTCCAGAGCCTCCACTCTAGCTGTCACCCACTTCCTATGATGCCTACTGATAGAGCCCAGCATCCCACCAGAAGGGAACATGAACTCTTGTTACTGCTTTAGTTAGCTAGCCTTCTGGCAGCATTTGCAAGTGGACTGCAAAGTTTCCAACCCTACTGAGTACCTTGAGCCTGTAAAGCAAGGCAGTTATGCATAAAGCCACAGGAAAGCAATGATTAGTCACTTTGCATGCCTATCTATTAGGATCACACTGTCATTAGCATAGAACTTCTCATTGTTTAATTTAATGCACTGGGTAGGCCCAGTTAAACCAGACTGTGAAGCCGAACATATTTTGGACAGATTCCTTTGTCCGTTCTTGCTCTGTGATAGCAGAAACTGGAAAACATGTAACAAAGGAGGAAAATCTGCTTTCGAGAAAGGAGTCTGACCACTGCCATTAGACGATACCATAATGGTCACTTGAACCAATCAAGTCTGTTTCGCAGAATGAAGTTCAACAAGTGCTACTGTGCAAGAATAGGAATGCTTACATCTGCAAATGAAACGTGTACATTAATGTTGTACAGGATTTACACACAAATTTTTCTTTGATTACAGCAGCCAAAATTAATGAATACTTTTGATTCTGATCTGTGCTTGAGTACTTACATATGTAAAACAGAAATAACATTCCCCTTGTCTCAGCAGAGTGAACAGGGAAGAAACTGAAGGTGTTGCTGAAAATAAGTACCGTAAAGCTCTGCTGTACTTTAGAAACAAGTACCACATAAAGGCTTTTAGGGACTTTCTACATTTATTTACACTAAAGTCTCAGGACAGCTATTGATCTGTGATGGGAAATATTAGCTACTCATTAAGCTACATACAGCAAGAGAGGCAAGGAACTTATGAACAGATGAACCCTCGCAAAAATCTACTTTGTAATGAATGAGGACTCTCACCAAAAACAACTGAAGTCAAAATCCCCTTTTTAATACCTTGCAAAACCTTCAATTTGTTCCTGACCTTAAGGTGAAAAGTAGTCCTGTTTAAAACAGGCAGCATAAAATCAGTTATGTTACCTTTCTGTAGTCGTGATGTTTTTCGGAAAAAACAGAACAGTCACTTCTCGTTCTTCTCCAGGAAGAAGGAAGACATCCTCAGGTTCAACAGCAAAGCAGCTGTCCTGATTTGACGTCTGAAGGTGGGAAAGGGATAAAGGGAGGGTTGGTTACTTATTTTAAGGAAGTAAACATTTCTACAACATATAATACAATTTCATCGTGCATCTGTTGTACCTACAGTTCCGACAATTCAAATGCACCTGGCACCTTCAGAACATTCCCATAACCCTGCACTTGGTTAAACTCTTCTAAAAAGTTGGACGCTACAGTACAAATACCTCTAAAAGGGGCACCTTAAGACATCAACTATGCATACAACACTGAAGGAGCCACAGAGAGGTTTAAAGAATTTAACAGGAAGTACAACATGGCAATGGTACACCACTAGTGAAGCAACATCACTAGTCTCAACACTGGTACCAACCATTACTGTTATCAACTAGTATCCAGGATCATCGCATTAATGTGGCATTCGTCATTCTAGTCATGCATCCTATTTCCATGGCCTGTGCTCCAAGAAATGACGGGCTCACAACCCTCAATTTTATTTTATTTTAAATGTAAAAGGGGACCAACTGCTCCTTCTGTTGACTTTGAAGTGCTAGTTTCAAATGCATCTAGTTACCTTTCAGTCTTGGACCACACTTTCCACAGATTCTAAAGAAAACTGAAGTCAAGTAAAGAGATCACATATCTGAAAAGAACTCATACTTGAGTTGGCAAGATGTCCACTGAAAACTAATGCAGCTTTGTTAGGAAAGATGTGTTTCCTCATGCTATTTACTCCTTGCTGCTCTAAATGGGCTTTACTCCACTACCTAGTTAACACCTACTGTGGAGCACAGGATTCACTACTTTTACGTATTTGTTATACACTTGTTAGAACCTATTTGTTAAAAATCGTAAAAGGATCTTCCTTAAAATACCCTTTTCTTGAGATAGAGGGCAACATCTCTACCCCTCCTTCCTTGCCTGTGCTTTCTGAACACCCTGTAGCCATCACTAGCCACACTCCAATCATGGGATTCGTTTCACCAAGTTTCAGTAATGGCAACTAGGTTTGTATCTTTGTTGCAACACAGTGGCTTCCAACTCCTCCTGTTTGTTGCCTGTGCTGCGTGCGGTGGTGTAGAAGCACTTTAGCTGGGCAGTTGGCTGTGTGACTTCATTAGAGGAACACCCCTTAATTCCTTCGAGGTATTTCACTGGTGTTTCCCTGCTGACTCCTATTACCTCAGGAGCCCCTGGCTCACCTTTGTAAGACTTCAACTGTGCTCCAGTGCAGCCAGCACATCTCAGAGCAACAGGCTGAGGGCCACCGCTAGCACCCCATCCTCTAACCTTGGCGTGTCATCCCGCAGCTTGTCACAGGGAAGCCTGATTAGTATCACCCTCCCTCTTCAAGCCTAGTTTAAAGCTCTGTCAACAAGCCCTGCAAGATCCCGCGCAGACTCTCTTTTGCCTTTGAGAAAAGTGAATCCCATCTGACACCAGCAAGCCTGGTGCCGCGTACGCCATCCCATTATCAAAAAACCCAAAACTCTGGCGGTGACTCCAGCCACAGAGCCACGTATTGATAGACTGGGTCCATCTGTTTCTTCCGATGCCACTGCCTGCAACTGGAAGGAGAGAGGAAAAAAACACCAACCTGTACTCCAAGTTACCTTCTGTAAACTTGTAAGCCTTTTGTCAAACTACACATTCAACCTAGGATCCTAAGGCTCGGCTCTAGTTTCAGTACAACATTAACAGCACAAAACTCAGAATTATAAAAGGGAGAAGCCAACCTACCTTAATTTTCAAATATACACCAATGTTTCCAGCATTTTTCAATGGCAGCTGCTGTTTGGCTGTTGAACCCACACTAGTAGACAGATATATTGTCTGGAAAGCAAAGATGCATGTACATATGTACATATATGTATATAACGAAACCAAACATTACAAAATAAGTAGGCTAGAAGAGGCAAACTATTATTAAAACACACTTCGTAAATACATGCAAACCTGTAAGTCCTTTGGAGCATGTATCCTTGCTGTTCCAGCTCTTGCTCGGAGAGGAATACTTTTAATTACACTGCTAGGTCCTGGACTATCCACTTCTACATCAACTCTTGCCAAGAATTCATCCGCTGGCCCCAAGGAATCTAGGAACAATTCCATGAGTAACAAAAGCAAGTCTGCTAAGGCCTTTCCTATGGCTGCGTGTCTCACTTCAGCTGCTGTCCAATCTTAGCATATTAATGTTGTGGGGATATTAATAGAAACTCTCCTCACTATCCTGGCAACACCTTTATTTTTTTTCCTTTTAAATAAAGCCCCACATGATCTTATTTAAGACTTTTACCTTTCTGTCAAATGTGCCTGAAATTGCCCCTACGGCCAATGAACAACAAAAAAAAATCTGAACATATCAGCCAAACTAGTTGATATATGCACTATTTCCTATTTACTATTCAGGAAGCCAGAAAAACTCAACAGATTTTTTCCCAAATTTCTTATTTATTTTGCAACCAGTGTAATGTTTTCTGAAGTGATAATTCCCTCAGCAAATGGAGTAAAGCAAATTCCACACATCTAGCAGCAGATAACCGCTTTATATGGCTTGATACTGAAGTATAAATACCCCTGTTAATATCTAGAAGATTACGACATAGCAGTATCCTACCTCCTTCAGTTACTAAGACTGAATGCAATACCCAAAATATTAGAACACAAACCAAAGATGGAACATTTAATTTCAAATTTGCAGCCTGTTCTTGCAATTCGAACACATGCATACATTAAAAGTCAAATTTCATTTAGTTGAAATGAAAATCAATTACTATACCTGAAGAAGAAATTTGTTTCTTAGGTGCATGAAATAGAACCCAAACGGTTAAAGCTTCAGGATCCTGAAAAAGAAATTGGTTGACTCATCTCAGGGGAGGAAGTATGGGAGAGAATTACTAAAGAGAAAAAAAAAACCAAAACAAAACTAGCAACAAAATTCTACTGCTCAAATAGTTGACTCCCCAAAAATCGTTACTGTCACCACAGATATTCCTAACCATCATTTCAGACAGCAAGTAACAGGAAGAATCAGTCAACTACAGACTACTCACTTGTCCATCATAGCTTGCATGTATCACATGATTTACAACTGACGGAGCTGCTATCTGAGAAACTGCATCCATTTGAAGTGATTGTTCATTAGAAGGATTAACTGGTTCCTTGGAAAATGTGAAACAACGCCAAGCTACTGCATTCTGTCAAAAAAAATAACGTATTAAAGATATTAAATCTCTTATCACTAATCCTGATGGTGACAAAGCTGAGAAATACAAGGAAAGTTCTGAATGATCTACATAGTTTGGAAAAAAACAATCATTAGCCTGTAGTTTCAGTTGGGACGTGATAGTCCAGGAAACCTTCTAAAAGTAGTCAGAAACCCTTCTGCAGTAAACAGAGACAAGCTGGAATTGGTTAACTTAAGACTTCAAGAAGTTCAAGACCAAACCTCACCAGTCACCAAGATGATCTGATCTAACCTTAACATAAGGTCAGTTCTTGTTCCCCCACATAAGGGAAACAAGACCGTTCTTTCCACAGCACAAAAGAGCAGCCAGCCTAGCCAAAACCCTGAAATCTGCATTGCCACAGAGATGCAGAAGAGCACAACGTAGCCTATAACACAGATTATTATTGTCTAGTGGGAAACAAAGCAGATACAGTGAAGAGTCCTGCTCTTGCTCTGCAGAGCAAGAGACAGTAAGTTAAATTTGCTATGAAGCAAGTTTGGCTGCGTGTTTGAACAGTCAGCTGTTCCACTTGAACAGTGAAATACATTCCCATCTTCTCAGAGGCAGGAGATAGCCAAAACCGCTGGTTGTGTTGCCCTGTGCTCATAAATCAGTCAACACAGAAGCAGCAGTCCATGGCTGGGCTGTGAAAAAAAATAAAGAAAAGAAAAAACACCCCAACAAAAAACCTAAACCATTAAACCAACCCCCACACCTACCCCAGAAACATTTTTGTTGGTACCATTATAGCTGAATCAGATTACCACCCTGAAAAAAAAAAAATCCTGACTAACAAAAGATTTCTTGGGAATCTTACATCTAGTGCCCAGAGTCTGATTCTTAATGACACGTAACAAAGTTTTCTGGTATTAAAATTCAGTATCACAAGAAGCTAACTTTCACATACAGGAAATGTACCATACTTACAGCATTAATAATGAGTCTAATTGGCACAAAAGCATGGGTTTTGTTGATAAGTTTTAGTGGAAGAGCCTTCCAACTGCCAGAAGTCAAGTCACCAAAATCCAGATAATCTCTTTTTCCTGTTTCCACCTGGTTTTAAGGCAAAGCAGAACTTAGAAGGAAGGAAAAACCCCAAAACACACTACCATACAAAAGCACCAGGAAAGTAAGGATGTTATTCACCTATTCCATCCTCTTAATGCTATACCCACATACAATACACACCACCTATCGGGGGTAGGAGGAGTCAAAGAAACATGTTTCTTGTGATATCAAAAGGAGTTACATCCAATCTGTTATCTCCCACAAATTTTGCCTCAATCAGTTAAGCCAATCTTAGTGCAATATTTATCCACCAAAACCCAGTACATGACCAAATTACTTTGGCTGACTTAAAATAAAAAATAAATCTAAACTATGATTATTACTAGCAAGTAAGGAATGTCAGTTTTAGATAGTTAAAATGTCATTTTACCAAGTTAGAGGTTAAGAAAATAAGTAGTTTAATTTTTTGTTAGCATAAAGACACTTAAGTGTCATGATCAGCAGCAAAATACAGCTTTTATTTGGTTATATTCCTGAGACTGGCAAAAGTATACAAGACATGCAGAGATATTGCATAGGGATTAAATTTAATTTAAATACGAAGCAAGTTTGAATGAACTATACCATGAAAAACGTGGAGAGGGATTGATTTTGCCAAACTATGTATTTAAAAAATGCATTAAAAATTTAAATTTATGGAAAAAACATTTTTAAAAATTATATCCATTCATGTGTATTCAACTAGAACATCACTACTGTCACACATATATTCAGCCCAAAGCAGGTTAACAGACCACCTTAAAATGGGAAAAAATTGTTAGCTGCAGTTAACAACTGAAAATTTTACTTGTATCAGCGACATCATGGACTATCGTGTCACCTCCAAAAGTACCAGCCCATTTCCGCCTGTCCATATTCTTAAATTTAAGACTATATAAAGCCACATTTAATTCTTAGTGTCACACTGTCTCCCACCTGGTTGTTCTTCATGGTAAGACACAAGACAAAGCGTTTCATACATCCATTTACTTTTAATTTTTAATTAGTCCAAAATACAAAAATATTCTCCACAGCCATAAATAAGCAGAAAGTAACAAGAAACCAGGACAAAGCCTACTTGATGTTAAAAATAAGGAATTCCTACAATTGGAAATACATGCTTTTTCTTACATTTTAATGCCCAACGGTATCCAACATAGCAGATATTTAGATGTTTAACATCTCATCCATTCTTTTAATAATGGAAAAGCAATGCCTTTTATTTTATTCTTTTCAGACAGTTACATAATAATTCTTCATTTCCAGCTAGGTGTTTTTCCACAACTAAAACATCCCACATAGTTCCTCATAAACAAGTTCCTCGTAAAGTAAGTTCCTCATAAACATTCTCCAATATTCCCTCCCCACTCCAAACATATGAAATCCCAAGTTCCTTCTAGGAACAACCTTGCATTCCTGTTCTCTTCCAGTGTCATTAAACAAAAAAATTTCAACAAAAACAAAACACCACTCACAATAAGCAGCTACTTACTTCTAAAGTAGGATTTTCAGCAACTGCTGTCAGAACTACCCTACTTGCCAAAGCTTCTGCCTGAACAATTGTCTCAGCATCTGCAGAAACTGGCCACGATGAAACATTGAGAATACACTGAAAGATCCCCGAATGACAAGGCAAGAAAAGTATTTTCACATCATTGGTAGAATAGGATCCTACGATGGTCTTGTTCTTGAAAACCAGACATTGATATTTCACAGGATCCATCTGAAAAACAAAGTGTCATTTTCAACAGGCCTCTTGTCAGAGAGCTTCCTTCAAAATACCACATTTATCTGACATCACTGTTCAACACAAACATTTTGTATATGTTTTTGCTCAATATTTATTATTGTATCTTCATGTTCTTGTCTCACCTCCAACTCACTCAACTGTAGGCATTTTCTTTTGATTTAAAGAGTTAGATAAGTCAGCCTGAAATATGTTGGGGTTTCTTTCCAGCATGTAGTGAAAGATTAACACTGGGATTATAGTTTTTATTATAGTTGAAAATATTTATTAGTAAGTAAAACCCCGATTTTTGAGAAAGAACAGCAGCAAAACAAAGCCAATTCTCCCTGGTGCTTTCTGCCATCAAAGATGGGAGAAAGTATGTTGGAAGAGTAATGGAAAGGTCAGTGGATGGAGGTCACCAGTAAAACCTAGTGCAGATGCCTTGAAGTTTCTGTTGTGAACATACTTGTACATAATCTTCACCAACAAACTGCAAATCATACTCAGAATATCTCAGAGTTAACTTGACTGAAAAAAGATTTTTTAATTACATTGTGCAGCAAACACTAAATGTGTATATTTATTCATGGAAACAACTATAAATAGAATTGTCAACTGTGAAGTAATTTCATTAAAAAAATCACCTCCTGGTACAAGAGAATTTCAGGTTTGAAGAGCTACATAAGAGCCCCATGATACTAGGGGACTAGAAAAATACATAAGAAATCTGAACTGTCATATATACATGCACATACAAACACACACAGATTTGTGGTTTGGTGGTTTTTAAAGAGGAAATATTCTAAGAAAACAAAAGCAAAACCAGAAGTCATACTCCTGGAAGGACACATGCTACATGTGCTAGAAGATTGTACCTGGGGGGGATATGATAATGATTTTTTTATATTGCTGCTTGTAAGTCTTAAAAGTGAATTATTGTCCACTGTTTCTCAGTCATAAGGACCAAACAGAAACAGGAAGGACCAGATTAAAAAAGGGAAAAAATAGTAGTGCACAGAATCCACAACTGAACTGAACCGTAGACAACATTACACAATTTCAAAAGATTAACTAGATAAAGAGTGGTCCACCAAAAACTAATCAGAACAGAAATAAAATCTAGCTCAAAAGTTCCCAACCATCGAACTGCTAGAAGTTCAGAGTATAATATGCTGCTCCTGCTGTTACATTCTTCTCTACTTCATCCGCAAAGGAAATTAAAGTACACTGATGGACTTTTAATCTAACTCATTCTCACATTCTTGAGATCTTTTACCGCTGGAACTATTAGTACGATGATAGAAGTAGATAGAATTTAACAAAATTAAGTGCAGGATGTTCAATCTGTGGCTTACAAGCCACATATAACCCACAGAACAACCCATCTAGTTTGAAGACAGCTCCAAGTATTTCCTCATTCTCTGTCACACAAGATTTCCTTACTTCAAGAAAAATCGGACCAACAGCACAAAACGTTGTAGTAGTAACAGTCCTCAGTGTGGACACTTTCTTTCCTAGGCCTGACTTTTCTCACATACAAAGAAATGGGAGATGGGAATAAATAAGCAGTAAATTCAAACCTACCGAACTTCATGCACACAAAACAATTCTACAAGTCAATCCCATTGTGTGATGTTTACCCCTATGCCTACTTATCAGAATAAGCCAGGTGGCCTGGGCGAAAGACCATGGCACTGCTTTTGTGTGTATTAACTATAAAATGGGAAAAAGTTACAAATCTGTACAGAGGGCTCTAAGTTTACGTATGACATCTGGTAAGATTACAGCATTATTCCTATAGCTTTATTAAAAAGAAATCTCTTACCTTTTCCCCATTAACTGAAACACTGAGTATCCCAATGCTGACCTGCAACCACCGATCAGTTGGATTAAAAATGCTAAGAACTGTCTGTGATGCAATTCCCACACAACAGGCATTAGGGAACTTCAATTCTTCTGGTACTTTTACATGTCCTTTGAAAGAAAATACGTTCCTGTTAGTTCCAAGAAGCCAGAAGCAAATCAGCACTCAGGCTGCCACAACATCAAGTTTATAAATTCACTTGACAAATGCTTCATTACGGCAAGGAAATCTTTGACTCCTACAATTTTCATAAGAATGTTTTCCATAAGTCTAACACTCAGAATTTCCACCATTTTTAATTTGCATCTTATTTGGAGTTCTCTTGTCACAAACAAAAATACTTTGAGAAACAGCACATCCCATGCAGACACTAACCCAAAAAGCATATATATATATACACCTTATATAAAATACTTAGTGTTCATCACTACTAGCCCAACTCAGACAATGTTAATATCAGTATTACAACATATTTAGATTTTTTTCCTACCAAAAATCCTGAGTATTCCTAGAGTTAATTTTCGCTGTAGAAGTACAGTCATCAAAAGTTATCAACAATGCAAAATAAAATCCTGCATCAAATATTTTACTTCCAGGAAGTCCTTACTTCTAAAATATTCAAAATAACTCTTTCAGAGGAAGTGCAACAGTATAATGACAACTCAAAACTCAAATGGAGGTAAGAGTTCTCTGGCGTGCCAAGGATCAATTGTCATTACATCCAGAAACCCATTAACGGGTACTCTTGTCAAAATAAAAATGTGACTTCTCACAGGGACGCATAATCACATTCTTATTCCCCTGCAAAAAAGAAAATTTAGCACCAATATGAAGGTGAATATATAAATTAAGACTAGCATCACTGGAAATTAAGTTAAATAAGTCAAACTTACCAAAAATTCAAGTTTAGACTATATAGATACTCAAAGTTCAAAGACATGTACAAAAAATAAGAAATCATGTATATTAAAAATAGGCAAAGAGAAAGATTGTTCAAATTTTACTCTGTTAAAGTGCAGTAACAAGGTCAATGGTTTAGAACAATCAATGAACAGAAAATAACCTATCAACTGTCACAAATTCACACTTTCGACCCACTAGCTTGTCATTTAATCCAAAAGAATTCGCCAGAAAGAAATATAGCAACAAAACAACTAAAGAGATCATAGGTCAAAAGAAGTCTTTAAAATGAAACATCAATTTGCATTACGCAGGTTTCAAACTAAAGTCAAGATACAGAGAAACAGCAGAAAGTACAGAAGGTGCTTGGCAGCGTGTGTTTCCCCTTCATAACCAGAAAACAGCTTAAGCCGTCCACTCTCCTCTTCAGATTTTGCTTCACTGACTGCTAATTCCAAGTTAGGCTGGAGACAGAAATATCATCTGCTTTCCAGATAAAATACAACAGCGTTTCCAGACCATGACTTATCTTGCACGAACTGCAGCTAGGATCTCTCTTCCTCCTATGAAAGACAGTTCTAGATCCTTTCAACAAACACAAAACCACTGAACGCTTAAATTCTTCTAGATTATGAAAAATTTCTTTTAAGACGATTAGGGAGACTGTCAGAATAGACACTGAATTCAGAGAATATAATTAAATAAGGAAAATTAGTAATACATTTTTTCAAAATAACAAAGCTTGCACAAAGAGTAATGGTGGTTACACTTAATAGTCATCTTGATTTTATTTAGTATAATATTAGCATCTAGGCTATTGCCATTCTTGTCCACAGGTGTATTTTAAACTCACTCTAAAACACACACTTACCAATACCAGGTGACTTTGGCAACTCCCATTCATTTCTACCAGCTCCAAGAGGTTGTCCAGTACATGATTTTATATTTAAGATATTCTTGTGCCAGGAAGTAGAATGTGGGTTACAAAGTGAAGCTGCACCCAAAGAGCCAGGACCAACATTTGGACCTAAAGGAATTCCTACTGTAAGTGGATTCTCAATATGTCCTGCTGGGACACCAGAACAAGGAAGCCCTGCTGGAAGACCAAAACCTGCAGAGCTGCAGCTATGAAACTGAGACAAAACTGTATGTCCAGTAGATGGCATATTTCCCAGGTGCTGTTGTGCAAAAGGAGTTGTTGCAAGAGAACGTCCTGTAAGCAGCGTGGGAACAGAAGATGAAATTGCTTGACTCTCAGAGGTAGTGACATGGGATTTAAAGCTTGAAATAGGAACATATTGTTCACCAGGTAAGTTTTGATTGAATGGCATGCAAGTGCTTAATCCAGGATATACAGGTAACATATTCAAGGATGGTAATCCTTGTCTCTGTGCTTTGCTTGTTTCATCCTGCCACACTTCTTGTGCATTAACATTAACAGAAAGTGGCTGAAAGACGCAGAATTCACTTGGTAAAGCTGGTTTAACATGATCTCGCTCTTTACTTGCTGCTACATTTGAAGGAATAGATGCAAGCTGCTTTTCATTCTTCTGAAAGCCTTCTTTGGACAATTCTTGACCCAGTACATCATCAAGTTTTCTTGAAAGACCTGTAGGTTCATTTTCTTGGGATTTCTGCTCAATATTAAGCAGTGCTTCTTTTCCGTTTCTTTGACACGAGTGTTCTTCCGGATTTTCATCTGCATGTTCCTGTGAAGGAGTTGGGCTGCCTCGAATTATTGTTGTGCTCAGTTCACTAGCATTTTCACCCTAGTAAACAATTACAACGTGCAGTATTACAAATTTTAGAAAAGCAAACAGGGTACATAAACCAAGACAGACCTTAATACTGGTATTGCCATCCAATACAAATAAAAAGTTTGCCAAGTCTTGTCTGAAGTTTGCTTTTGTAACGTCTGTGGCTCTTCACCTTGAAAAAGAAAACCTGCAACTTCAACCTGCTTGCTACATAAAGTCACATTCTAGCTAGGTGTGCTGGATCTGACTGGGATGGAGTTAATTTTCCTCATAGCAGTCCCTATGGTGCTGTATTTTTAGATTTGTGACCAAAACAATGTTGATAAGCTGAGCGGTGCTTGCACAGCGTCAAGTTTCTCACTCTGCCACTCCAGAGAGTAGGCTGGAGGTGGACAAGAGGTAAGCAGGGGACACAGTCAGGACAGCTGACCCTAACTGACCAAAGACAGAATCCACACCACGTAATACCATGCTCAACAATAAAACTGTGGGAGAATTTTTCTAAAGTAGCTGTTGCTTGGAGACTGGCTGGGCAGTGGTCTGCTGGTAGCAAGCGATTGCTTTTGCAATCGTTTTCCCCACCCTATCTTCAATTATTAAACCACCTTTATCTCACACCACAAGTCTCCCACCTCATCCTTTTGTCCTTCCAATCACTCCATCCCGTTGCAGGGCAAGGGGAGCAAGTGAGAGAGCATTTGGGAGAGGGGGCTCAGCCACCAGCTGCGGTCAACCCACCACACTAGGCATTAACACCAGAAGAATGCTCTGCTCTGAAGTTAGCACTAACTAAAGAAGTTTCCAGAGGGCCAAAAATCTTTGACTTCCTATGATTTTATAAAGCCATTCTGTGGGAAAGCAACTGTAACTATAGGGAAAAAAAGAACAACAAACAAACAAATGGAGGAGATTCCTAAACTCACTACCAGGTTCACAGACATCATTATTCTAAAAAAGAGACCTGCAGTGAGTTGTCTTCTTTATTATGTTTGAATCCAACACCAGGAAGATTTTCACATTTAAAAATGCATGCATCAATTCTAAGTAGCAGCATCCAAATGCAGTATATAGATTATTTCTCTATATATTCTTTAAGACTTTAAAGTCTGGAAAGGGACTGTTTACAAGGGTGTGTAGTGATAGGACAAGTAGTGGCAGCCTTAAGCTGAAGGAAAATACGTTTAGGTTAGATATTAGGAAGAAATTCTTTACAGTGATGGTGGTGAGGCACTGGAACAGGTTGCCCAGAGAAGTTGTGGAGGCCCCATCCCTGGCAGCGTTCAAGGCCAGGCCAGATGGGGCTTTAGGCACCCTGGTCTAGTGGAGGGTGTCCCTGCCCATGGCAGGGGGGTGGAACTAGATGATCCTTCTGGTCCCTTCCAACTCAAACCATTCTGTGACTCTGACTTCCTTGAATGCAAAGATGCTTACTAAGGTCGAAGTTTGTTCTAACACGAAATGAGTATCCCAAGTACCAAGAGTCCATTAACAAAAAGCTGATGTGACTAGGTATCAAATCTGTATTTAGGGTTCTTAGTAAAAGCTCAGGACCTAGAAGCAGTAAGTTACAGTAACATGCATCATCGCAGAAGATTTTTTTTTTGAGGAAAAAAAAACAAAAAACCAACCACCACCAAAACACTGGAGACATACTTGCCAGCTTTTTAAGAAACCAAATTAAAAACCTGAATGGTCCTGAACCAAATTACTAATCAAAAAGGATTCATCTGAGATGCATGAAAATACAAAGCCATTTCTTTGTACTCACACAAAGAAATAATTCAAGCCCAGAGACCTTCCATTTTGGCACATATGCACAGTGTAGGTGAAATGAGCACACCTCACCCCCATTCTCAACTACTTAGTCCCAGAGTCTTGGGGTTTTCGTACTTAGAAATCAAACCGAGAGAAAAAGTAGTACAGATCATGAATAGGTATACACACAAATGTGCTTCAAGGAATCTCCTCTTGGGTTAACTGTCAAAAGCAGAAGTGACTACACCCTCTCAGGCACTGTTCATAGCTAATAACAATAGCATTGGCACTAATCGGTGGAGGAAGAGTGACCATGGGAGAATCACCCTCCCACAACTGGCATCACACTTGGTAGACTTCACAATACAGTGGATGCAACTCCAGGTATCTCCCCTACTGATCTCAAAAATGCAAGCGTTCTTTAGATGCACTACAGAGGTTAACTTTTTCTTGTGAAGTACACTCAGATCGCAGATGCCATTTTCAGAAACAGAGTTTCAAAGAAATTTTTTAAAGTTTCAAAACCAAAACAAGACAGTGTGGTATTAAAGCAATCAGACATCAGCTCAGGACAGGTGTACCTAGAGAACTCTGACATGAGAACAAGAGCGCTACACAAAAGGATGAATAGTACCTACAGCGTAAAGCAATTGTTCAGCTTAAGTAAATAGGCATTGGGATGCAGGGAAAGGCATGTGAAGGAAGGGGAAAGTACAATGAAGTAGCTGTTCAGATTGCTGTAGAAAAATAAGCTGCAATCCTATAAGAGAGGCATCCAGGCAGCTGCCTGAGGTGAGATGGCACACCAGGTCAAATCAAGAAACAAGAAATAAAATTAAAAATTTTAAAACATTATGCACCTTTGACAAGCTGACCCTGGTGTCAAAGGGAGAGGGCACCCCTGGTTAAACAGACTCTGCTATATTAAGTATTCAGATCTGTCCTGGTTTCAGCTGAGAGAGAGTTAAAGATAACACCAATTCTTCTTGTCTGTTCAGGCAAAGGACACCAAAGTGGCACTTCACAAGAACAAACAAGATGAAGATCTCTCAGCCTCTCTCTCTCCACATAAAAGATTACTATCCCAAGGGAAAAAAATTAACACTGCAGTAGTATAAATGGGACTTATAAATATATTCAATAATACAAGTGTAAAACTTTGCCAAAGCATTTGAGGATCTCCTTGTCAAACTATCCTGCAGAACAAAGATTACTCAAACAGTTAAGATCTCTTTAAGACAGACGGGCAAACTAGTATGCAGGCAGTTACATCAAACTACCTGAAAGGAAGTTGTGGCGAGCTAGGGGTCGGCCTCTTCTCACAGATAACTAGTGACAGGACTAGGGGGAACGGCTGCAAGTTGCGCCAGGGGAGGTTTAGGTTGGAGATGAGGAGAAATTTCTTCTCGGCAAGGGTGGTCGGGCATTGGAACAGGTTGCCCAGGGAGGTGGTGGAGTCACCGTCCCTGCGGGTGTTTAAGGAAAGGTTAGATGTAGTACTGAAGCACATGGTTTAGTGGGTAATAGGTGGTGGGGGGACGGTGGGACTAGATGATCCTTGAGGTCTCTTCCAACCTTAATGATTCTATGAAAGCATCAAGAGCCACCTATTTGCATGAGATGACAGGAATCTAGAACCACACGCATTTCAAACATGAAATAGACCAAACAGCTGATGCTATGCCAGCACAGTCTGCAAGCAAATACGTATTTAAATTTGACGTTGGATTCCTTCCTACAGGACTGCAATTCCCACCAGACACATCAAGATGGAAAGGACCAGATGGGTTACTTCAGAACTAGACCTAGAACAAAATGGGCCATAGGCCAGAAGACACACTTCCTTCTTACTGATGCTTTCAGCATGTAAGAACATTATCACCTGTGCTCCTATAGAAGGAAGAGAAGCTTTCCCTAAGCTTTCACTAGCCACCAGTCCCAAATAGCCTCACCCTCTGCTAATGAAAGGAAGAAAAATGCATAGCAGATAGCACTTCCATTTCCTGTGTTAAAGAAATTCACAACTGAAAGATTATTACAAAATCAACGTAACCACTCAGGGTTACACAGATACAGATGCAGTCAGAGAGGTTTTTCAGGTTTTGTTTGGTTTTTAAACTTCCATCCACATTTCCACACACTTTGGAAGATGGGGAGGCATTAACAGAAAGATTCCAGCTTCCAGGAAACCCATGGATTTAGATAAAAGAATGCCACTTATCTTAATCATTATAAGATTGCAAGTCTGAAAAAAAAGCTTCAGTCTCAGTGCACTCTTTGCTAAAGCAGTAAGAACAATCAGAATGACTGTCAGAGGTAGAAGATGATAGCTTCAGTCTTGAAAAAACAAGTTAAAGCCAAAACATGTATTTATAAACATTTCTCCAAGGAAAAAAAAAAAATAAAATAAAAACCACCCAACAGGAAAAATATTCTCCTAATAGCTGAAGCTGAACAGAAAGGGAGCCTCAGGAGTGATGACAGCAGATATAGATCCTGCAGACGACTACTGGAATACCACACCACATTCCAAGAACAGAATGACTTAACAACAAATAAAGGAAAAAATTAAATCTAACTTTTTTCAAAAGTTAGTAGTTCTTCAAATGTTTTACTATGTTTATATTAATTAGAGTTTGTGCATTTAACAATCTACTTCAGAATTTAAATTTCTTAAACTCAGGAGTGGCAGAATAGCAGAATACCTTTTCCCTATGTACAGCATGTCCTAAACGGTTCCGAAACCCTTAAGGCTTTTCTAATTTAGAATTATTTTGACCATTTAAGGATTTGGTTTGGGGGTGAGGGAGAGGTGTTGTTTCATTTCTTTTAAAGAAAGGAAATTAATACATATTTACAGTTCAATATTTTCTTACCCAGTATGCCTCTGGATTATGTCTTGCAGCTGAGTTTTTAAGGGTACTGTCAGATGCAGAGACATACGTTAACCTGCTCATGCTTGGACTGGAGTAAACTGACTGAGGTAGTACATTCTCTTTACAAGAAGATTCCTGGTAACGTGACATGCAAATGAAGTCAGTTTCAGACCTGAAAAACAGATTCAAAGTGCATCAGTGTTAGAACACATTTCTAATGCTGCACACCACCACCAAAAAAGTAATCAGTGTTACATATTAGCTACACTATTCTAAAAATCAACTTAGCCATTCTGTGTAGTACAATCAGTAGAAATGAGAAATCAGTTCTCAATTAACCTTTACACATTCTTTGATGTACACAAAACTAATTTTCCTTAGATATAAATCCGTAAGGCAAAGCATCAGAGTTCCACAACTGAACTCAGATGCTAGGGTCACAGAAACAACACAACTTATTAAAAGAAAAAAGGTGAATCAATATACTCATTTCTAACTAGATGGAAGAACATCAAATGAAATCATGCAATATCTCAGCCATCTCACGTTAGTATTTCCTATTCACTGCTGTGATTCTCTTCATTTCACATACCTGAAACACACAGGATCTCTCACCACTTTGTCAAACAAAAAAGATAACACGAAAACAATTCAAGTCACTGACAATTTTAACTGGAAATCCCGATGTCTATATAACACACTTGCAAAAATACACATAATTCTGCACATTTTAACTTCTGAGAAGTGCCAGAGCGCCTGTAATTCTAATAGCATGTACAATTCACTAGCTGTAGTTAAATATCAAACAGTGAACTTAAATTAAGGCAAAGAAATCAGTTGCCTCCACGTTTTATGAGAATGTATACAGCCACTGGCTAGTAGCCATATTTACAAGTTTAAGACTTTTAATCAACTTTGTCGCAAACTTACAGTTTTTATAACACATTGTTATGGGAGCTCATTTAAGAAAACACTGCCCTTTCAGCTCCTAAAAAAGCCTTAAATCTTAGACACAAGTTGCAGTTTCAAAACATGAAGTGGTCAAAATCAGTACAAATATTTCCACCCATCCTCTCTCACAACAAGCAGTGGTATGAATCAGAGAACCAAACCGAGTGCAACACTGAATATAAAAACCCCACATCTTTACTGGTCTATACAACGTCAAGTTTTGTTATCACATAATTAACAGCCTAACCCCCAAACAAACATCTTTATTTGTAATAGATGAATTACACTAGACAACAATTAATTGAAATGGGACTTTATAGCTCCATGAACATGAAGTTTTAAGTACCTGAGGTATATGACTAGCTAACAGGCTGAATATTTTCTATTCTTGAACTACTGGATAATCCTGAGCAGAACCAGAAATGTTCCTATCCAGCATCTCTGTCTCATCAAGCCAGCGAGAAAAATAGTAAGTTAACAATTGCTTCCCCATACATATAATAAAAGCAAACAGAAAGCTTAGACTAGAAGAATAGAAGTGTTAGCCTAACAAGGTTCTTCTATAAACTGAGATCAAGGACAACGTTCAAGCTAAAACTTGATCCCTCAAAAACCCTCATGAAATATTAATAATTCTTATAACCTGCACCAAGACATTTACCCTGACAATGCTGTTCCAGATGTCTCACTAGGAGAAGAGTGGATTAGAGGTGAAGTCGAAGGTCTGAAGCTATACTGCTCATCCTCTAGAGGCTCCAAGTCACATTCAAGTAGAATGGGTTTATGCTCTGGTAAATAAACAGAATTTATTAACGATATTTATTTAAGCACAGGGAACAAGTTTACTGTCAAGAAAAACCTTTTCAACAACTGGTTACCTGTATACAGGTTTACTTACCAGAACTATTCTGGGAAGTTGGGGAGAGCTGTTCAAAAGTTACATGTTTCGTATTCCCACCGCAAGCAGTACTGGCATCTTTGTTTCTCTTCTCTATTTTTGCATTTTGCTTCTTTTCATCATCATTCAATTTCTGCACAGGCTTTGCTTTTGTAGGACTTACTGAGACACATTTACTGGATTGCTTGGCAGGTTTTAAATTGTTGAGTGACAGACTGTTTCCTGTACTCCTTTCCACCAAATCATTACATGGTTCAGAAACAGCATCTGATGCTTGATCTACTGTTTCTGTGCCTTCCCTGATACAATATGTACTAGCGAGATCACCGGTCTGGTAAGCAAGAGAACTTCTCTGTGCCACTTCCATTTTTGCTGCTAAAGGAATTCTACATGTCTGTGCTTCATTTCCAGTAGGTGAGGTTTGGGTATCGAGCATATTTGATTTAAGATCAGCATTCAGTGACTGTAAGTGTTTACTATTTACTAAATCTGACAACTTTTCTGAATATTTAACACTACTCGCAGTTACATCTTCATGGTTGGGAACACCACTCAGACTAGAGAAATTCTGAATACCATTTTCTTCATTAAAATAATCCAGAAGTTGCTTCTCTATTTCTGGCCGCTTGTTATGATTATTTATCAAGTCTTCTGCAAGAGCATCCTTATTTTTATCTTTACCCAGTAAAAAGGTATCAGGCACAAGGTTCTGGACAGATGCTTCATGATTCACAATACTCTCATATTCACTTTCATGTCCAATCTCATCTGTTTTTTTGAGGTATTTTTCCATATCAAATGCACTATTTTCTGCATTGCTTGATAATACCTGATTAGCAGAGAGTTCTGTCTTTTTAACAGTTCCCGGAAGGAATGTTCTTTTACTTTTATTAGAGAGTGCCATCATCATAGCAGCTAGCTGGGAAGGATCAGCACTGGAGGAAGCATTAGCGATAGCAGAGGCAATTGTGCTAATACTCAGGACAGAGTCAGAATGATTAGGTAAGCCGTCTTCAAACTTGTCTTTATGAATTCCAGCCTACAAGAAACCAAAATGAGTTAAGCACCAAATTAAGAAATTTTTTGTTTAGTGTTTTCATTTTTGTGTCTTGGTGGTTGGTTTGGGTTTTTTTATTATTTTATTATTATTTGGCACCCAACCTTTGTGATTCTATGATTTCTGTATATGGTAATATATTAACATTTGTAGTTGTCACCTATTTAATGATTCAAGAAGGAATACTGTAATAGGTGTAATTCTCACTGTACTGATTATTTAAGCCTACCCTACAAATTTTTTTTTCAAGATCAAATAAAGGTTGCCTGCTATGAAGCATTAGTTCCTGTAAAACTTTTAAAATCCTAAAATGTTTTAATTCAGTTGGAAAAATTGGGAGTAAAATACCATCAGGAACAAGTACAGCAGAGAAGAAACTACCATGACACAGTATTTTCCCAATTAACTTTAAACCATCTGCCACTCTACAAGGGGAAGGCAAAGCTATTTCTACAGTTTTCTCTATCATTCAAGCCACATTTCTTCTTTACTTTTCACATTCTTAGCAAAGGGCATGGAGGAAGTAGACAGCCACAGCCAGACCACAATCTCCATGCACCTCTCACATACACGTACATTCATGAAGGAAAAAAAAAACAAAAAAAAATCTGTCAAGATGTAGATATGCTACATGTAGATATAACAGACTGATAAAATATGGAGCAGGTAAATGTACCACAACTAGACTCAGAACTGGCTGCTCAAAGGGTTGTGATCAGCTCACAAAGTCCAGCAGGAGGACGGCCACTTGCTAGTGGAGTGCCCCAGGGATCAAGACTGGGACCAGTACCATCCAACATCTTCACTAATGGGATGGATGATGGAGCAGAGTGCACCCTCAGCAAGTTTGACCATCATACAAAAATTGAGGGGTACAGTTTAAACACCAGGAGAGTGAGCTGTCATTCAGGGGGACCTCAACAGGCTGGAAAAGTGGGCTGAGAAGAATCTCTCAAAGTTCAAAGGAAAAAGCCAAGATCAGCACCTGGATAGTCCCATGCACCCATACAGGCTGGGGACCAACCAGCTGGAAAGCACCTTGGCAGGAAAGGACTTGAGGGTCAGAGTAGACATGAAACTGACCAGGAACCACCAACGTGCTCTTGTGAGAAAGGAGACCAACAGCATCCTAGATTACAGTAAGAGAAGAGTAGCCAGCAGGCTTAGGGAGGTGATCCTTCCCCTCTACTCAGCACTGGTGTGACCATATCTGGAGTGCTGTCCAGGTACGGACTCCCCAGTACAAGAGAAGACACGAACACACTGGAGAGAGTCCAGTGGAGGACCACAAAGATGAGTAAGAACTTGGAGCACCTGTCATATGAGGTGAGAGCTGGAATTGCTCAGCTCAGAAGACAAGGTTCAGCAGGAAATCTTATCAACGTGTATAAATACCTGATGGGCAAAAGAAGAGGGGCAGGGAAGAGTAAAGACGATAGACCCAGACCCTTCTGAGGTATCCAGTGAGAAGCAAGCAAGCAACAGGCACAATTTTAAATACAGGAAATTCCATTTAAACATAAGGAAAAGATTTTTAATGTCAACATTATTGAACACTGGAACAGATTGCACAGAGAGCACCCAGAGAGACTACAGGGTCTCCATCCTTGGAGATATTCAAAATGTGACCAGACCTTGATCAACCTGCTCCATTTAACTTGGCTTTGAGCAGGACGGGATGGATTAAATCTCCAGGACTGCATTCTGATCTCAAACATTCTCAAACACAGACAAATCACAGAACGTTTTAGTATTCATATCAGACTGAGGGTGACCTAAACATTTACAAACTGAGTAGGGTAGATTAGAATCTGGATATACATTATCAAAACTCCAAACTACTCATTTTGTATCTAGAACAATAGGGATAGAGACAAATTAGAAAGAAAAGCAATTATGGCAGTACAGAGTCAGATGAGCAATCCTACCAGTCCTTCTGCATTTAAGTCTGCAGCCTTCACCATCTGATCAGCTAAATCAAGTCAAACTTGCTAGCTACTGATTCCTGTCAACGATCATGTAGGAGAAGGGCTGTTTCTGTAACTGAATGAGTCTGAATGTGTTCTGCCTGATCAGAAAAAGAACATGACATCGTAAAGCAGAGAAGGTAGGTGTCTAAGATTACCAAACTGAAAATACACCTTTTCGAGACCTAAACCAAATTGACAACTTTCTAATTTTATGAAGTAGAAAACTTTATTCACATGCTAAAGACAAGTTGTTTTATTAAAACAATAGAAGGGGAAGACACAGCTGAAAGTCAGAAACTTGATCACAGAATACCAATAGCCTGGGAATCTCTAAAAAACTATGGGCTGACAGACCAGGCAACTCCACAAGTGAAGAGAGAACAAGGAAAATCAGATGGTGATAGTAACTCCTGACAAGATCACAGCATTCTAATGAAACTAACCTAACAAACAGTGGCACCTGCCAGGATTCAAATGATCAATATAAAAAGCAGGGAGCCAATATGAAGGTCCAAATTTAGCCATATTCAAAGACACAACAACTGGAACTAATTGAGTTTTGTTAAAGTTCATAGTTGCACTTAATAGAAAAATACAAGAGAAATACCTTTGCTTTGCTTTTCATAGCCGCTTCTATATTAATGCTTTTATGTATTCCAGCTGCAGTATCCATCCTATGCCATGCATCTTCACAGCTGGTGGAATTCGCATGTTCCTTTGTTTGTGTTTCTAAGTCATCTAAGAACAAAGAAAAAGATGGCGAATTAATTTACAGCAAGTAAATTGTCTAAACATCTGCATTCTTGCAATACACATGCTCCCTTAATGCTCTATTAAAAAAAAAAAAGCTGTTATAATGGCACAAACCCAAATACTGCAAGCACCACTTTGAGTACTGTACAGTACTCAAAGTTTACTTCACATCACATCAGCTGGCATTAAGAACACCATGCTCGCGCTCTTCAAATTTTATGTTCAGGTAGCTTATCATACTAGCAAAAGCTAAAAAAGAAACCAACCAACTTCTAATGAAGTGGTGTTTGCAAGATAATATGAACATAGACCAAACTCCAATAGAAAACTAGAAGAGTTAAATCTGAGCAAAGCCCATTTTCTTACATTGAAGATAGGGTTTGACTGAGGTAGATAGCAGTGAACTGAAGATTTTGAAGGATTATGTTTAGGAGGGACACGTATGTTTCTGAAACCATCAAAACCACAAATAATCTTCTTGATTAGGAGATCAAACCCAAACTAGGAGGTATTGTTCATCAAGATCTAGAGGCTACCATTTCAACAAATGAGTTCCTGCTTGAAGGAAAATATCCGGACTCCCCAGAACACTAAAACCAACTTTTAAAGATGCTCTGATCCCTGAGAAAACAAGTATGAAACAAACATTTTTGGGATTTCTTTTGTTTTGAGTGCTTTGTTAGGGTTTTTTTTGTTGGAGGGGAGGCGCTGTTCAGTTGGGGGTTTTGTTGTTTGTTTATTTTCTTTACTTCTGTTCTTATAGTAGATATTTGAGGTTAGGAAACTGGTACTGCTGATAAACATTAGTATTGCCAGTACTACTGAAAATTAGATGGCCGTAACTATTCATATCTTGGCCACAAAGTGACACAAATACCTACTTTCTCTATCATTTATAGTGACCCTCAGATTAAAAGAACTGCAGAGCACATTAGGGTATTTTTATATTATTCAAAGCAACAATTATAATAATTTAACTGAGCATAGGTCATGAACTAAATGAACTCCTGGTTATAAAAATCCAGACTATTGTATAGTGAATTTAAGCACACTAACACTAGATTAAACTAAACTAAAAAAAAAATAATCATTAGAGGCCCTTTAAAAATATTGGCAAGGTCCCAGCATGAGGGAAATTACAGTTGTAAAGCTGTTTCAAGGAAGCAGGCTCCATACAAATAGATGGCTATTTTTCACCAATGCAAAAAAGTATATAAGTCACTGCACTGACTGTACAAGCAGGGTCATAAAAATTGATGTTGCCACAGTTCTATCAAGAGCAATGGAGATGCTTTAAAATGTACTCATCCTTTCCTAAACATACCTTAAGTTGATAGGCATATATATGCACCAAAGCACGTGCCGTTATCTTTACTCATAAAATTTTGGAGGCATCCTCTAAATTACTACTTAAGTTAAGCAGATATCACGGGAGTGTAACTTATGTTTTTTAAAGATGACAGGAAAAAACGTAGACTCTGTTTTGTACACACATTGTCAGCTCAGGTATAACCCAAATTGTTTTCCTTCCTTCTCTATGTCCTTTATACCTATATGAGCAAACGTAGCAATTTTCTGAGGTTTTGTTTGGTTTTGGCAACACATGTATACAGTTTTTTCAACAGGAAAACTCTGAACAGACTTTAACTATTACAAGACCTTCTGGCAGTTAATGAGTATCTGGAAATGCTGAAATATCCACGACAATGTATGGTAGTACTTGGTATTAGAATGCTCTCTCTTATAAGTGCTTAGGTTCTGTGTTTTTCTGGGAGAAAGGGGGGTGGAGGAGGTGGTCACAGCAAAAAAAGATACTTGCGGAATGAAAACTAGAGTCTTTCTATTACAGATTACTCATAACAGTTTTTAATAGCTATATACAAGTAACTCTTAATTACCATTATATCCACGGTCTAGGGTTAACTCTCTGTTCTATAATTACCTGGAAACACCTCAGACAATTGCAGAATCTCTTGGCCAGCGTCACCTCCTGATGAATCAGATTGCCTTAGCAAAGCGACAGGTTGCCTTTTCTTTGGAGATGTAATATAGTAACCAAAAGATGGCTATAAAAAAAGAAATTAAATAATAAATAAAAATTACCCTGGAATGCAACATTAGTAAATGTAATTTATTAATAAATAAGTTCAGTGGGCGTGCAAAGCAGTTTCAGCCACAGTGCCTCACCAGTTGGTGTTCGGCTCTCATATCACGGAGAAATAATATATGCCGCTAGCACAGCAAATGCATAATCCAAATACATACACTTCCAGTATGTACATAAAATAAACTAACAACTTATACCAGTTAGACAAAAGGAAGATGATGCTCGCATCATCTCTGCCACTCAGGCTCTGAACGCACCAGGACAGAACATGCCAACTCTACCAATTCACCAGGACGCAACAGAATGACACAAGCATATCTGACTTCTTCCTCCCACTGTACACACTTCCCCACTTTTTTTTTTTTGTCTGTAACACAAATGAGATACTGTCTACCAACACCAGGTAAGAGAAGAGACAGCTATCAGATAGATGCAAGATGACACAGAAATATGGTGGTTAGTCTAGATGCTACATTTTTACTCAAGTTGGGCATTTGCCTACATAGCACATCAACTATCAATAGCCATTCAAAGACACCCTCACTGTTTCAAAACACCTGTCTGAGCAGCATTTCATTCAACTACTATGTGGATCACTTGCTTGGACCTCCAGCGTGCACCCTGTATAGGGTCTACTTTTCTCTGTCTAATACTACACGTAATTAGTTCTTGACCAACAGGTGAAGATCAAGACTTACAGCACCACCAGCCAGCCCTTCACATCAGAAATTTCCAGTGGCAAAAAAACAATCCAGACCTGCCACACAGAGAATTTGCTTCACAAGTGAATTTAGGCAAGTACTTCTTAGAAAGAAATAATTACAATATAAAAAAAAATAAAATCAAAAAGTACTGCTAGCTGTTGTTGTTCTTGTCCTTTCCTTGTGACAATGTTAACATTAAGATACATACCCGTTTCACATCACTGCCTCCACCAAGACAACCAAGAGCTTCAGATCTCTGACCAAAGAACTCCCCCAAAGACAAACGTAAATAACTGGCATCTTTATCGGGATCAGATGTTCTCAGCAGAATGCAGCTATTGGCAGATTTCCATGAAGTATCTGCTAATTCAGATGCATTTAGAATGTCTACTTTTTCCGCCTGCAGACAAAAAGATTTCAGCAGTCACAACTTGCAAATAAATTAGAGTACTATTCTGTTTACACTGAGATAATTAGTTACCTGCACAAGCTTGTATGTTTTCTCAAATTCTTCCTGGTCTTGTGCAATCATAGCTGCTGCTTCAGCTTAAAACCAAAGAGAAGATGTATTAAAATAAGGTTTTAGTTATTAAGTGCTGTCATTACTATTTTGCATCTTTAAACTAGATCTTGAGGAACAGATATTGCAGTATTTAATTATATATCTGAGACAGCCTGGGACACACTTAGGAGTTATTCCATCCTGTTATGGTGAGAAAAAGTTGCTATGAAATTTGTTTTAAAAGAGTACTCCCTGGATCTTTGGGAGCCAAGGTAAAAACCAGCATTTAGCTAAGTGGTGAATAAGCTTCTTAGGGCCTTAACCCCCAACCAAACTATAGCTTTTCATAGGTTATGATACCCATACTAGCTAGAGTTGATCATCATATGGCTGCTTCCAAACAAACTTTTACTACATTTGATTTTGAAAATTTCATCAAGGTGGTACCTGTCAATTGGAGCAAAAGAAACAGATAGGTTTGTACCAGTTCATGCAATACCTGTGCAAATTAACAGGCCAAATAAATTAATGCCTCTTTTAAATTCAAATGCTTGTAGTTTCACAATTACCATTTACAGAACAATGAACACAAAATTTCTTCACCAAAATAATGTGGAAAAACTGATCAAGAGATACTGCCCTACCAGCTTATTTCAATGTTAATGTATCATTAAGCCCATCAAACCTTATAAAATGCGTGGCCTTGTACACACAGTGAACCTTGTCATAGACAACACAGGCCAAATGGAAGAATAAATGAAAAATGGACACAAGCTTGTAAACCAAATACAGATGTTGTCCATAAAATTACTTACAGGAAGTTGCAATACATGCTTTGAGGAAGGCAACTAAGTTGGAATACATCTTTACTGAACAATCCAACCGCGTTTCCTAGCACTATCAACGACACATTGTTACATCCACTTGAACTCTAAGTCAGTACCAGTTCTTCCTTAATCCTCTGTATAAGCCATACAGCTCTCTGAAGACTTCCTGAGGCACCAGACTCTGTCAAGTGAGTAATCCTGCACTATTCTACACAAGAATACACTGTGTGCACAGTTTGCTCACAGAGATGAGGCTCAGAAGCATTAGATGTAACATTTCCTCTCTGTCCCTGCAAATAAAATCTCTCAGCTGTCAAGCATCACACTTGAGCATTGCAGACAGACAGGCAAACTGGCAGCAAGAAAAATGCTAACCACATTGAATCTCAAAGTGCTTGTCTTCTACTGTGCGAACAGGTAAACCAATCAGCTCGAAAGCAGAATTACTCTAAAAATACATGGGGGGGGCGGAAAAAAGCTGAACAGCTTAGAAAAAAATTTACAACAGTCAAATATTCCAATCACCTGGCAATCTGAGTCTGAGATGGAGAAAAGAGTCTGAAATATCCTGGCATCTGAAAAATAATGGAGGAGTTCTGCTTTACTGATATAGTAGATAGGGAAGTGTCTACCAAATTGGATCGTATTTGCATGTTCCAGCAGAAAACCACTATGGTGTTGAAAAACATTATTTCAACCAACCAGTCTTGTTTGATCATTCATTCTAAATAAACAGTTCTAGACAGCAAAATAATTCTTCTGGAAGAAGGAAGAACCTGGAGTGGACCACAGACATCTTTAGCATACTTTAGCCCATCCATATGTCAACTTTAGAAACTACAGGAGACTGCAAGAAATAGCTGCACACATGGCTTGAATCTGTCTAGTAAAACAGATGACATTTTGGTGTTAAGGAATTAATTTGTCTACTGTACTTTACACATGTTATCCAAGCCTGTATGACAAACAGTCTGAGATAGCTCAAGGAAAATAAACAACTGTAAGTAAACAGAGGTTCGAAAAGCCTGGAATTTGTTAGAAGATGAGAGTCCAGCGAAGCCCCTCAATAAGCTCCAACATTTTTCAGTATCAATAGCATTTTTCAGCATCAAGATATTCCCCAGGGATTCACACAAAAAAAAAAATTAAAAAAAAAATCACCAGCTAGTGAATTCAGAAGCTCTTTTCACATTCTAGTTGATTCTGTAGTAATTTGTTTACAGTTATTCCCTGTCTTATAAACATCATGCAATACAGAATTATTATTGTTTCCTCTTCTTGAAAGAGAGGGTAACAATAATTAAAATCCAAAGGAAACAATTACTGAAATGACAGCTACAGGACTTACTTTCGCTCATACAATAGGTACCAGTAACACGTCAGAATGCTTTTTGAAACAAAACAAAAGACTCTTCATGGGAAGAGCAGGAAACATGGAAAGAAGCAATCAACTATAACTAATGATAATATCATTATAGGTTACTATCAACATCAGCTTTCAAACAATTCATAGTATCAAAAGCCTGGAGGTTTTGCAACATCAAATACTGATTTGTTGAAGTGAAGGGGGAGGGTACTTAATGCTACTACAGATAACAGCAGCTAACTAAAAAGGAAAAAAGATTACATACATCCAGTAATGAACTCCTCATTTATTTTATCATCGTCAGACAGATTGAGATCTTGTTCTTCATCAAATGAAGTATAATACGCAAGATCAGTCACCCATTTGCCCTCTTCATTTTGATAGACAATGCTGTGTGGTAAATCACCTGAAAGATACATCAAATGCTACACTGTTGATTAAAACTAATATGGCAAGGTCTCTTAAATTTAGATTAAGGAGTTAAAAAAAAGCATAGGTCAAGTGTCTGCAATTAGTTGCTTAAACTAGTTTCATCATCAAATAAACAACAGTTAAATGCAACATACAACATGGTATTTTTAAAAACAAAAACAAGTCAAAGTTTATTCATGCTACATTGGGTTTTATTACCAACTTGCAAAACTAAAGAAAAATGCATAGCTTAAAATTTTATTTCTTTTTCCATGCAATAGAGTCTGGTCACAATTGTACAGATGGGCTGTATCTAAAGCAACCTACCTTTGTCTGTGGTAGCTACACTAATGTTCTCACAGCTGTCTGCAGTTGGAGACAGGTAAGCATCAGCAAGACCGACTTCACCTTCAGTTGCATCTGCCTGAGGTGCATTGGCACTAAGAACTTTAGGAGTGGTGTACTGCCCCAAAAATCCTCTTCCTGTGTGTAGTACTTCTGCATCAGAAGCAGCAGCCTGACACTCAGAGGACTGTGTTTCTTGCTTTGGAAGGACATCCAAGACAGATTTATGGCTGTCCATGCATTGAAGATACAGTGAATCTAATCGCAACTCAGCAGCACTGCAGGAATCTACCACATCTCCAGTAGTCATGGAATGCTTCGAAAACAATAATCATTTTAGAAGTGTCAGAAGTGCAATTGTTAACTGTTTGTGCTAATAGTTCTAGTTACAGAATAGTCCAAGTTAACTACATCTGAAAAATACATTTGAAAACAAAGTGGTGTTTGTAAAGAAAGTTTGGGTTGGTAGTTCAAGATCTAACAAGTTCTCAAATGCATTGCCATCCTCTACTACAGTTTTACCTTATATGATAAACAGAAATTTAAATGACAATTTCATACCAGTTGACGTACTCCTCTGGGCAGCATTTCTCTTTGCACAAGACATCCAGTTATCCCTTGATTTTGTGAATCTTCATCACTAGCATTTCCAGAGTCTACTCCTGTCACAGCCTGGTAAGCATCAGGAACCTGAAAGTTCTCCTTTAAAAAAAAAAAAATTAAAAAAAATAAGATTTAAGTTGACTGGAACATATATATATATATATATATATTAAAAAAACCAACAAACCCACAACACTACAGTTTTTTACAAGGTCAAAAAAGTCTCTTATGAAGATATTACCATACTTTGTTTGCTCATGTACCACTGCACCACCACCAAGGACAACAGTTCCTGGCTATGCCAATGCATGTATCTGCCTGCAAGGGCATACACAGCAAGATGATGGAAAATTTCTTATCCCTGCTACATCCTTTCATTCCCTTTAACGAGGGTACTATGCTACTCTTTTTCCCCTTCTGGCTGACCCACTGCTGGATTAGGACTCCAAATCCAACTCAGAACCTCTTGTAGCTACCCCACTGCCTACCAACAACAACAATGAAGCAGGAACATCTTACACAAGTAGAGAAGACCTGAGGTCAGAGAGCAGAACTGCATCATTCTCACTCTTAAAACCACCACCTATGCCTTTCTTCACATACAGCCATAGATCAACAACTGGCAGCCTATGCAGACTGCGTTTCCAGAATTAACATATTGGAAACTCTGATGTCAGTTGGGAAATTCCTGAAATTTCAGAAGCTACAGTTCATTTAGCTGCTTAAATCAATCATACTTTCCCATTCTGGCCAAGCATGCAATTGCCAGGATCGCATCCATCATTACAAAGCCAAGAGCACTTAATCCCTGGCACTCTGTCTGTAATATAGCTAACTGCTGCTCACACATGAGCCACAAGCAAGCCAGTTGCTGCTCTACACTTACCTTTTACACACCAACCACTTAAGACACTTATTTATGCTTCTGGAAAAGCAAATCGCTGTGATACTATACACTTAAAACCTTGGATATTGCTATCCAAGATGATAAATCAGTGATCAAAAAGATTTTATAAACTAGTTGCACGATAGAAAGTAAGCGCCAGCATGTTACCTTGATAGTTACAGAAAGAAAAAATAAAACAATCTTTTGTCAGTAGTGAATTAAGTTTCTTTTCAACAAGGTCAATCAGTGTCTTAAAATCCATTCTGTTCTTCGAATTCTGTTGCTGTTAAAACTCTAATAGTTATAGCAACAACTAAAACTACTGAAAGCAACTTTGTCACAGAACCATCAGATTAAAATTAAGCAAGTTCTACACAGACAACAGGCCCATCTCCTAGATATCACAAGCAAGATCAAAAGATGGCCTTAGCTTCAGTTCAGCTGACCAGCTTGCTGGGACTGAAAGGCACAGGTTAAAGCAAGCATTTTATGAGGATTAGCTTTCTTATGGAGACTCATCTTTCATCAAAAATTCTTTGCAGAGGCTGGTAATCAAAATTAAAATCATGCCATCACAAGACAATGGTATCAAGTAGAGGCTTCTGCTTAGTTACCAATGGTATAATTTCCCTTAGTGGTCTTTAAAGGACACCAAATGCTCATCTACAAACCTTTCACCATCTCTGACACTAAAAACCACCACTAGGAAGCTGAGAGGAGAAGCAAGGTGTATAACATCCATATGTTAAAGCATTCAAAAGAATGCCTCAAAGGTACACTAAGTTCAGACCAGCATAAACAATCCAAAACTCTAAAAGCAATTTTTACTTTTGTAATAAGGATCAAGAAATGTAGTATTAAGTAGCCTGGCAGAAAACGTTCATCTTCAGGAAATACTACTGATGCTTTATTAGTTATTACAGGATTTCTCTGAGGACAAGTCTCCATCATTCCAGAGAAGGGAGATAAATCCAGTTTTAGGAGTTTAGGGTTGGTTTGGTTGGGTTGTTTTCCCCTTTGCAAGATCACATAACAGAACTGACTGCACCACCTTCTCTACCAGAGCTGCTTATCAGGAAAAAGGAGAAGGCAATGCACAGGACAAGGAGGAGTGTGAGGAACAGGATTAGAGAGGGGTGGGAAACCCAAATGGAGGCTTGAATAAAGGAGACGCCAAAATAGGAAACTTCAGCTTTGCTGCAAGCCTTCCTGACTAATGCCTTTTGGGACAGCCAGCTACTTACCTGAGCCACCCTATCTCATAAACAGCAAAATCTTCTGTAACAAACAGATGAATCAGCTGCTAGCTCTGCACTACAAGGAAGAGGAAAATAAATACAAAAATAGCTACCCAGCTTCTTCCCTTTTCTTTCTTTTTTTTCCTCCCAAGGAAAACCTTACAGAGGAAACAGAAAAAGCCAGACACTCATTCAAACTGCTATGTTTCTAGTTCAGAGTTGCACTTGCTATCTTTAAATTTAAAAAGAATCCTTTGCTGTAGAGACTTCTGTTGGACAGTATTTGGGTTTTTCAGGAAAGAAATAAAATCTAGTTCAACCCTCGATGATGCTACCGTGTTTAAGGGCATTGGGCATGCTGAGCTTTGAACTTTACTTTAAACCTACTTGAAATAAAGCATTTCCAGAAAGCTTCAGCGCTGTACAGCGTTCTGAGAGTTCCTGCTTGTCAGTGTCTCCTCTCATCATTTCTGGTTGCATCAGCTGCTCAAAATAGGCTTCTAGCTGGTTATCAAAGAACTCTTCATCATCAATATCATCGTCTATTGAAATAGAAGAAAATATAATATTCACCTTTCACGGACATTTTACATCACCTGACATTATCAAAGCAACTCCAGAATTTTTAATTTATTAAGTCTCACAATACACTCACAGGGTCAGAGCAGAATTATCCTAGTTTTCACTTAAAATAATTGGGTCACAGAAACATGTCATTGTCTTACTCCATGACTAGTGATGTACAGCAAAACCAGATGACTATAAACTAGAATGTTAACTCCCAGGCTATCAAGTGACTCATCTTCCTTCACATGATCTACACACTATCACATTACAACTAATAAATCCTATACATACCCATAAATTAAAATACACATAACATTTTTCAAACTCCACAAAAGGTGGCTGAAACGTAGTTCAGTATTTCAATGGCAATGTTGAGTGTTATTACTAAGAACAGCACTATTCCTATTTGTTAAGTGAAAAGCTTTCCAAGACACAATTTTGCTTGTTTTGGGGCCATTTTTCTAATCTGTGAGGGCTTGGAGGAGAGTTGAGTTTCCAGGGCTCTTGTTTTTTTGTTTTTGAAGACCCAAACATCACTCGGTTTTTTAGGGCATGGTTAAGTGCACTCTTAAAACCCTGTAAAAAGTATTCCAAGAAGTTTGACATCTTTTTATTCTTTCATTTCCAGGAAACAGTATCCTGTTTGTGTTTTTCCTTATTAAAAAAGTATACTCAAACAGGTCTTGCATTTATAAACTTGTAACTATATTTTGTTTTGCACATAATTAAGAAGTGTTAATTTTCAGGTTTCTGGCGATGGCTTAAGAATTCTCCAGCAATTTTGCTTTTGTAGTATACTTGAATTATTTTGCCCAAAAAGGTAATTCTGAAGAATCTGAGAAATTTCATATTTTAAAACAGCCAGTCTCCTAATGAACACAGTTTTATTTAATAACTAATACTAGTTTTTGATCAAGCATAATCCTATATTAAATACTTCAGTAAAACAATACTTTCCTTCTCAAGTATGGAACAACATTGTGTCGGAATTCTAGACAACTACCCAGAGTTATAAATACACTTACCAGTGGAATCTTCTTCTGAGCTTGCAAGAGATGAGAGTTTCTCATTTTCCAAAAAACTCGAAAGGCTATTGCTAAGATGATCACTTGAGATTTCACCTTCTATCAGCTTTTCAGAAGGTTCAGATGGTCCAACCTGTGAAAAGTATCCATACAGAAATGTATCTAGGAGTTACTAGCTATTGCATAATTTCAGTTAATAATAAAAAATTAATGAGGTTCATAATATTCTAAAACTCCCCATCACCCTTTTTTTTCTCCTACTTATCCCAGGAAACATTCTAGTTCCAATGGACTTTGCCTGCTACCTTCCAGCGTGGATACATGCAAGAAATATGGGGATCATAAATAGGAAAGAAGGAAAAAGTATTTGAATGACACAAAACTTAAAAATTTTAAAAATCAAAACTAAAACATTGAACCAGTGTATTAAAGTTTACACTTGAAAAAAAATTGTCTCTCTGTTCATTAAGCTGTGATCCCAACTTAAAAGTACGGAGGCAACTCCAAGTAGTTTCCTATGCTGCTAAAACAGTACTTCTTCAGAAACTGTACAGCCAAGATCAACCCTTGGTTGATAATTTCTTCAAATGAGCATACTAAATTACTTACAAAGTAGTATTTCAACTGAATCTAGCTAACTCTAAATAGCGTATCTTTTATATACCCAAATGATTTTTAAAAACAGCACGATGTAGCATCTGGTTTGGATTTAGTCTTACATTCTTTGTGATAAAGAGATCACCTTTGACAGACAGCAAAAAAGTCAAAGTTCAGAAAGCAAAAAATTTGAGAGGGACTTTAATTATAATTTTCAGGTGACACCTTGTGTCACAGCAGACAAAACCAGGTGAAGCATAGCCTTACCTGTCAATACCTGCAGCTATTTGCTAGCTCTGGGATAGAGACATTTGAAGAAAAAAAAGAAAAAAAAAGAAAAGAAAATACAGAGGCAGCAGAAATACAGCATTCTTACAAATGGTGCAGTTCTTAACGTTGAGTACACTGAAGGAGTCATCTGACCTAATATTCCTCAAAGTAAGTAACAAGTACAGCGGACAAGTCAAATTAGGTTGACATTGTCTACTCCAAAAGCATTCCAAAATGTTCCTCAAAAGGCTTTTCATCAAGTTAAACTACAGCTGGGATAAAATGTAAGGTCCTTACATGGATGAAGAACTACAAGACAGCAGAGGCTAGGAGCGAACAACAATTTTCACAATTGAGAAAGATTAAATGGAGTCATGCTCCCATGGTACTAATTATGTTAGGTGATCTGCAAAAAGGAGGCAAAGTGAGGCACGGCACATTCAGCATGGTAGCACTGTTACAAACTTAAGGGATACACAACATAAGACACAGTTCAATTCCCTCCCTCCTCCTCTCATGGAATTAAGTCTAGTACAAAATTAATATTAGAAAATTTTTAATTTCACTGTATTTAGAAAAGGTTTCACCTTGTTATTCTTACTGTCCGGAAGAAAACATATTCCAGTTGACAAATCTGCAACAAAAGAATGTAGTGTAATCAGTATTTTATTATGTTCTTATGTTATACTACTAAGTGCTAATTATTCTATAAGATAGCAGACCGAGCCTCTTCAAGGTCTTGGCATACACCGTAACACTGAAATGTACATGTTATCACAATACCAAAGTTTACATGTTCTTACAACAATGGTTCAAAGTATCTGGGAGTAATTAAAAGGCAGGGCTTCAACAGGGCTAGAACTGTAAAAATTATGCAAGACAGTTACTGCCTTAAGAATTTCTATAAGGCAGTGCAAAGAAGTAAGGACTCCCAGGTTGAATTAGCAGAGGTACAAACAGGTAACTGTTCTGTTACACTGCTGCATTTCATCTGTTGGGCCAATTCTTTTTTTGTATCACTTGTAAGCAGCTTCCACTTGTCTTTGTTACATCCACCGATAATCCAATTGCAAGCCCCACAAGACAGAGAACATTTTAGATGTGCACACACAGATTTTTAGCAAAAATGGATCCCAAATCTTAAATAACAGATGGGAATAAAATGCAATTTCTGGACTAGAATCCTAAACCTTGAATAAACAAGAAGTTAAAACCAATTAATTAAAGTCAAGCACTATCAAGTCCAAACACTGGGCAGTCCCAGTCTTCCAAAGCATCAGTTACTGCCAGTTTCTCAAGACTACAATAAACAACTGAAGTCAACACTTCACTGTTAGAAGTATGTTTTATAAGGGTCCATTTATATTACAACCCATAGTACTTTCTAATTGAACATGTTCTCTATTAAATTATTAATACTTACCTCATGAAAACCTAAGCAAATATTCAAATAAAGCTTAGAAAAGGGCAATGACTAGAAGTATGTATTTACTCAATTTTAAGGAAAGACTAGAATTTAATCACAGGGCTGACATTAGCAAAAAAACCAAACAAGTTTAATATCAGTAGCCACACTTTTAAAATAAGTTACAGAATATTAGTTTGCTTCCACTACTGTAGTCATACTTCAAAAAAGCATAGTTTTCACAGCAAGTATTCCAAACCACTTTTTCATGCATCATCTCACTCGAAAAGTAGGTTACCAGGTTCTACAACTGCATTTAAAGATCACCTATTATAGGTTGGAAGAGGGGAAGAAAAGAGACCTTAGTTAAAATATAATTTCAGAGACTTACACCTACCAAAAGAGAAGGGGTAGAAAACAACTTACATACGCTTTTTCCACTCAAAGTTCCAGAAATCAATTCAGATTCCTATCAGCATTCTAACTATGGTATTTTATAGCAAACAGTTATTTCATCAGCTTCCTGTCTAGTTTTGTACTTTGGGGAGAAACTGAAGAACATAACGTCAACCACAAGCTTTCCCTGTTTTCAGTTTGTTCAAATCAAATAGATCCTTTTTCAAAAACCATTTATGCTATGTCATTAAATAGTGAAAGGGTCAAGACAAGACATCTATAACACAGAAAGCTAATTGCACTGAGTATATAATATTTCATCAAATTTTAATACCTTCCAATCTTTCAAGTGGCAATACCTCAAGTAAGGTATCTTGACTGCTATTTGAACGCTCAATGACATCCTGATCTTGCTCTCCATATACTGAATGGGATTCTTTCAAACTAACAGAAGCTGGTTGAGGTTCTTTAACTCGGGTAGCAACTTCCCTAGAAAGAGAATTATTTCAATGAAAAAAGTCACTGAGATATATAGAGCAACATTGGTATACAACATCTCTATATATAAAGGTTTGATCAATTCTCCAATTTTAATGCCTTCATCTCTAGACATAGATTCTACATTAACATAGATTCTACAGACTTACTGCATGCCATTTTATAATAAAGGAATAAATATTAAGATTACAAGGGCTTCAGTTCCACAATCTAAAGTGTGACACAAGTAGTGGCATTTAATGTGACATGCCTTTCTACCTTTTTTTGTTTGTTCCTTTCTTTTTTTATCTCTGCAAAAAGAGGGAAAGTATAAAGGGAAAAGGGTCTATTCCAGGGGAGTTCCATGATCCATTTGAGGGCAAGTCAAACCCTAGACAAAATTTTCCTAAGTCTACAATATCAGTATGCCTTTTGTAACATTAAATTAGCACCTAAATCATAAAGAACATGACTGAATTCTTAGGAAATATTAGTTAAGCTTAGCATAAGCATTGGTGTAACTAGCTTAGCATAAGTGTCTAAATTTGCTGAACTTAAGGCCACAAGCTGTGAACTTTCACCTAGATATGTTGAACCTCTGTGGAGGGACCCAGCTCGAGCTGTTAGGATTGCTGTTCCAACTCAATTTATCTTGTGAGACTTCAAATCTGAGACTCTGCTGTGGGAAACCCAGGGTGAAGAAACTTCCTTAACATACTGAAATTCCATGTAGTTCTGTTAAATAACAGCTTTCATAATTCTGCAGGAAAGTTATTTTTCACTTCTGGTTTCACAGAAGTTTGACACAGGCAGATAAGCTAATGATGCAAGATGTTAAAATCCACATTGAGTGAACTGAACTATACTTTTGCTTTAATATTTCAGATATACAAATAAAACTAACATTTGACAGTGTAAAATGCAATTATTCCATGTTTGGGGTTTGGGACTTTTTTTACTTGAGTACAATCAAAACACTGATTCCCTCTCTTCAATCTTACATTCTTTGTCTTTATAGGGACATACTGCCTATACTGCAATTTTATCAGTGAGAAAGACACACATTGCAGTTTCTGTCACAACAGGAACACAGTTGACCTTGGTTAGTATAATCTATGCAACAGCTTCCAACACTTCCACCACTTAGTAACGCTCTCTAAATTATTTCACTAACACTACCCATTTCCTAAGAAGTAGCAATCATCGAGGATACAAGGAAGCTAAACAGAAACTGACGTTCCTTTCTGTACGCAAACTGCACAATACCTGCTTGGAACAGTTTTAAATCTGTGCAAGCTACTATTCGTACACATGACATGAACCACAAACATCAGCTTAATTCTAGATTATGTAATGCAAACTTGGTAAATGCAATCCAGATTCAAAAAAGTCCATTAATCACGCTTAGGAGATTTTCAATTGATGTGACAAGAAAGCAAAACATCATAGTTAAAAAAAAAAAAAACAAAAAAAGAAAAAACAACCCACACACAACAAAAAAACCCCACCTTCTAAAGATTCATTCCTGTAACATACATGAAGCCAAATCAGTTAACTAAACAACAGAACGCTGTTCATGTAGGGCTGTACAGGCTAAGTGGTAGCGTTGCACAGGATGCTTCCACATAGCCTGCCGCTATCCCTCTTCAGAAAACACAGAGGAGCTGTTTTAGTAGGAAAAGCTGGTCAGGCTGCCAAATGCTGTTAAGCTAACAGGCTAATCCGCAGCAGAGCTCTCCGGTTACTGCCATCAAAAGGCCAGCAGTAGAAGCTGCTGCTGAGATGGACAAGCAAATTCTGAAGTATTCCATAATTAGCTTATAGTACGTACAAATCTCCGTACTGGTATGTGCATTTTAGGACAGAATTAGATTTTAACTATCTCACTCACATGTCATCGTGGAAGCTGAGGGCAAATTTCCCCATAGGCGCAGGATCTGACTGACTACTGTGAGGAGATCCCGACGGAGACGAATGTTTCCCTTCTAAATAGGATGCACAGATATCAGAAAGCCTGTAAAGGTGGAGAGGAAAAAACACACAACAGAATCATTCTAATATGCACTTCTCCTGTTTTCCAAAGAACTGGGGAAAAAAAAAAAAATCATATTGATGGCCGCTCATCTCCTGTACGTTCGATTACTTGATTATTTCAGCATTTTCTAGTCAATCTGTATCTACAGGTACACACATGTAACCAGAACAATCCTTTCCAGTCTTCTGCAGTTCTTCAGAGAAATACCACATTATCATTTTTAGTGACTAATGCTGTCCCATTTGCAACACATTTCTGGAAAGACAGTATAAAAGTCTGATCTTCTTGCTAAGTCACAGGACAACAGTTAAGTGAGCAAAGGCTTCTAATTGTTACTCTTTGTTCTACTCCTTACTGAACAAACCATTATAAATTCTGTAAAGTTTTAATTCACGCCCATAACACTAGTTCTTACGCTACCTTTTCTAAAATGAGCCAGATTCAGGTAAGTTAAATGAATAGTTAATAGAACACATGTAAAAAATACATTATTCTCTATACGACTTCAAACTTGAGTGTACTAAGTTGAAGAGTCAAGTTAAAAACTTGACTGTTAGGAGTCTAAAAACTAACTTTCTATTAAAATTCCCCTTTAAAAAAATAGTTAAGTATGAGTTATGAATTTAAAGCTGATTTTTCACTGCTAATACAATCAATCCTATGTTCACTGATTAGTATACTACTGACTGGTAAATAGTTTTATCATCTATCAAATAATCCATCACAATAATTTTCCCTCTCCAAAGGTAAATGTTTCAAACCAGCCAATTGTTTTTTGTATTATTAAGCAGTATTAACTCATAGTCTCACCTGTTGTCACAGCCCGCTTTACTCCTGGCCACAGTTGAAGCTGCCACAGGTAAGCCAGGGTTTGAGGAAATAGTAACGTTTTCAAAAGTGACACTTGCACTGCTGCTTAATGAATGGCCCAAAAAGCTTGGAAACGTCTCATCGGCAATATTTCTGAAGTCTTCCATCATCCCGCACAAGTTGCTTAAAATAGCACTCTGCTTGGCAACACGATCAGCCCTGGTCCAGCAGCATCTGAAAGCAGGAACAAATCAACTACAGATTTACACAGGTCACAGCAACGCTGTCAGAAATACGTTACTTACACACCGCGGCCAACGTTCTTTGGTAATCACCCCACTTCATCCGCAAATGTGCTTAAAAATTATTCCCAGTCCTCTCCTCCAAGGTTTTTGCGGGCCACACAATCTTATAGCTCCTAGACTTTATGAAAGAGAGCAGCACTCGGGCAAGTCAGAGCACCGACGTCGCAGGACGTGCCAACCTATATTTAGCCCGTAAAGCTGCTTGGACCGAGACAGCCTCCCTCCATAGCCGCAGCAGCGAGCACCTGGGAGCTGCAAACTCCGTGAGGCGATCGCCTCGGGCCGCTGCTTAACACTACCGATCCCAACAGGGAAGGCCCGGGCCCCGCCCCTCTCAGCATTCCGTGCAGGCACCCCAAACACACATACCCCCCCACCGCGGCCCGGGAGCGGCACGGCGACTCCGCCGGGGGAGGCGACCGCCGACACTCGCCGCCGCGCAGGCCGGTACGGGCAGCGGTTCGAAGCCAACGATCCCTTTGCCCCAAACGGGAAGAGATCGACCCTACCCTTCCCGGAGCTGCCGCGGCCAAGACCGAGCGGCCCGGCCCGGCGTTACTCGCCTCAGAGAAGAGAGAGGAACCGCGGCCCAAAAAACCGCCAAAACTTCGAACCGCCGCTCCCCTCCACACGCGCCGTCCCACGCCCGCTGCGCTGCGCTGCGCTGCCTTGCCTTGCCCCGCCCGCTCACCTGGCGCGGCGGCAGCGGCGGCAGCGGCGGCAGCGGCAACAACAG